>JAJHUR010137569.1:0-17061 GCA_027495735.1 Lutjanus campechanus | reverse complement strand
GGACGGAGAACAATGGCGATAAAGTTTGTAGAGCTAAAAAGATCAGTTGATCAGTTTTAAGATCACACAGCTCATTTAACTACAAATTATTTGCTAATAAAATGATCAGAAATTGCAGGTGTTTGCTTAAAAAAATCCAGGGATGGACTGTAATCAAATGAAAACAAGCAGAATATCTGAACTTTTACTTCTTTTTATTACTTTAAAAGGATAGTTGGGATATTTAATGTGGGTTTTTATAAGATACTAATCTTTGTGCTACCTACAGCACACCCCCAGTTTGCAGAAGCAGCAGGATCTCTGGTGTAGGAAGCCAAATATCGCTCTCTCCTGATCAACCAAACTCCTTTGGCAAAAACAGTACTTTTACCTTGCAGAACATTAAGTCTACCACTGCCTCCACCGGTTAGTTTGTTTGAGCAATTTATTGACTTAGGTGAATCCAAACTAATCCTTTAAACAAACAAAGTCACACAAAAACACAAACAAAGTAGCCAATCAAGGCAGTGGTACAAAAGCAACTCCCATGTTCAGCGAGGTAAAATGACTGTTTTTGCAAATGAAGTTTGGTTGGTTTGGAGAGAGCACTATTCAGCTTATTTAACGGCAGTTTCTCCTCAGAAAAGGCTGTCTGGCGGGAAGGTAAAGCAATGAAAATATTCTAGTAGTACACTTAAACGGATATTTATTTGTTTTTTTAGGTAGCTAAAATAGATTTTGCTGCTGACCCTGTCCACATTGCTTAGCTTCCTGCACTCTTACTGTTTCTCCAAACGACCAACTGCCATCTACTGTAGGTAATACACTGATTAAGGATAAGTATCTCATACAAACCCACTTGAAATAATGTGAACTATTCCTTTAATTTTTCACTTATGCAAACAAGATAGCTTTCTGGGAGGTACAAGTAAGAAAACATCTCCTTCACAGGTACCATCACAGGTACATACTGACTTCCTCTAAACACAATGCAAAGCAACATTTCCATAACGGAGCGAACACAGCCCGGCTCCCTGCGCCTGCCGTGATGGCATGAAGGCGATGTGTCCGGGACACGGAAAACTCACACCCCTGACCCGAAGGTAACAGATGGCCGGAGCGCGTAATACAAGGGTGCACGTCCGTGTGAGAAAACGAAGAGAAGAAGAGAGAGGGAGAGGTGGATGGGGAGGGGCGATGTGGGTTTGTCTGAGGTGTTGAAAGGAATGTAAAGAAAAAAAGCTGATTTCCTGGATGTGCTGGTGTGAACCTGTGCCACGTGAGCCTGACAGTAAACCCAATTATATTCACGTCTAAATCTTCTGAATGACTTGGATCTTTTGCTCCTCTGAGACAAAACACTTGATCCACTTTCCCATCAGCTTTTCTTTTATTTGCTGAATTCCTTTTGCCTCTTTTGATAAGTGCAAAACACACACCAGCTATTTTTTTCTCTCCTCCATACAGACAACACTTTGTTGTGTGTACAGAGTTTCATGCCCCCCCCCCTTCCTTCAGAGGGAATCTTTTGCTGTGTGCCATACATTCCTGTTGACACTCATTCATATGGTAATGAGGATTCTCAGTGTCGATTTTTCTTTTTTGCACCAGTGCAGAGCTGCAATCGTCCAGGGTTGCATCACATGTCAACACTTGCAACCCGTTGAGGCGTCCTGGCATCGCAGCCTGCTAATGTTGATGCCATTTCCTCCGCAATATGTTGGCTTGCAACCCAAATTCTTTTCAGTGTATCTTCTGTCCTGTCTCATTGTGTCTGCCTAAAAAAAAACTATACAATCTAAAAAAAGAGACATGGACTCACAGTGTGACCCAATTAGGTCCAAAATTCTGGGAAAAGTAAGACAAGTCATTGAAAGGCCCTTCAACAAAGCTCTGTACAGTGGGGGTGTAAGAAAAGACTCACAGCAGTGGTTGATTTTTGTGTTGTGTTTCCTCAAAATGGTGCTCAAACGCTGATGAAACTCGGCACTCACGCCAGTCGTGGCGAAGGTTTGCATCTGATATTGGTTTCAGTGATGGGTGTCATAAAATGGCTCAACCACGCCCGTTAAAGAGCAGCCCCTGCAGCATGTTTCACCTACAGGCATGACAAAATTGATAGGCATGTCTATCATGCCCAGATGCACAAACAAGCCTCTTCGAGCCACAGCCTAAACCCAACAGGAAGTCGGCCATTTTGAATTAAGTGGTTGTTTTTTTGCGATTTACAGGTTTTGTGCTTGAACAAACTCCTCCTACAGAATTGATCAGATCAACTTCAAAACGGGTGTGTGCAATCTAGAGATCTTTGCCATGAAAAGTTATCAAAAGCTTCCGTTTTTTGTGGTACGGCATGACTGTGGCGTCAAATTGTTTCACCATGAAACAGGAAGCTGTTGTAACTTGAGCATAAATGGTCAAATCTGCCCCCAAAACATCTCATGTTTGATAAGAGTCCTGACCTGAAGACATCTACATGTCAGTCAGGAGTCACTGTGTTTGCATGACCTACTGGCATCAGGAAGAAAGCCTTGTGTGATAGTCATCATTTGTTTTACATGAAGTTTCATGGAGTCGTCTCCACTTGATATACTGGGACATATCACCATGTATTGGAGACAGGAAGTGACATTAAACCCCTTCCTTCGGTGTCCAAAACACATGAAAATTCAGAGTCATGTCAACCGGTCCATGTCTGGCAACGAGGCCGCAGCCACTGCACGACCCTGACACATGTGGGGCTGTGAGGGCCAGATTATTGCTCCCTCATGCTCTAAAAAATCATTCAGAACTACTATCACCTGGAACTACTTCTCCACAGTATCACAAAGCCATAGATGTATTACAAATAGTGTAATCTATTGTAAATATAACAGAAGAAGAACAGTAACGCCAATGTTTGCATCATTATGACTTAAATATACAAAATTATTATTACTGCACTATAATATGAGAGTTGTGTGTGCTTTTTTCGAATATGTGCCATGCACCTCCTGTCACATCCCGTCCAAATTCACCCTTGTGCCCTTTGCACAGGATATTTTAAGGGGTGGGGCCACAGTGTCAACAGGGATCAGGAGAGACTGGAGGAGAGGGTCCAGGAAAAAGGTTGCAACACCCAAAGGCCGCTTTGTTCAAGTCTTTACTGCTCTGAATAAATAAAAAAGTGAACATTTTTAACTCAGATTTCATGCATATGTTGGTATGTTCTTTATACTATGATTTTTCCCCCCTAAAATTAACATAAAATAGAAATATAGCACTGTACTGACAGTATTGCAATATCGCAATATATTAAATCTTAACTCCTGCATCGTGATACGCATCATATCACCAGATTCTTGCGAATACGCAGCCCCATTTTACAGTAGCTCCTGATAAAATGCCACCGCCTAATAAACACAATCCAATTAGTTTCACTGATAATCAATCATTTAAAATTGCCTAAACAAGTTGCTACACTCTGTGCAGACACCATCACGTGACTCGCACATCTCACAAACCATCCCGGTATGAACCCTGATGCCTCGAGTTTCGCCTCCATCACCTGATCTGTCTTTAGAGCTACCATCCTCCATAAATCTGTCCAAGTACAGACACATCAGACAAGACAAATGATTGTACCTCCAACCATTGGCCGTGTGTGTTTATGTGTAAAAGGAAAAAAAAAACAGCTCTGCAGCTCAGTAACAAGTTTTCTGGCACATTGTAGAAACCAGACGCCACATCGTTCTGACATGACTTGACAGCAGCCAAGGCGGATTATATTACACCTGCACTCACATCTCATTCTGTAGCTACTTTGAATCTACTGAGCAAGCAGGAATTAATATAATCAAAATGTTGAGCAATGCAGAGGTACGTCTGTTACAGAGAACAACATGGTGCTGAGAACACGAGACGAATAGAGCTCGTTTGTTGGCGCACCGGTTACGTACTGCATTGTGAAACAGTCACAGATTGTTTAGGTTTAGGCACCAGAACTACTTGGCAAGAACATGGTTCGGTTTACAGTAAGTAACAGTAGGCAAAGGATGAATGTAGTATAAAGAGCGAGTTTCATTCCTGCTTGAAGCCAAATTATTTTGACCCAAACAACTATTTTTTTCCACCAATCGTACACCATTAATCTCCAACAACTGTCACAGGAATATGAATCTAATATGAATCTGTGTAGAACCACTTATATTGCAATCTTTTGCATACAAATTAGCTAGAGTTAACTTGCATAACCATGGCTCGCAATACTGCACAATGTGCCGAATCCAGACCTCATATCTGATGTTTTATTTTTAAGAGAATAGTTAAAATATGCCTTTTTGCTTGATGCAATTTATACAGGAAGATCCATACTTCTCTCATGTTTCTTCTATAAATATGAAGTAGGTCCTGGGCTGTACGGTCTAAAATTTACATTACAGTATCATCTGAAGCACGGACAGTAACGGTATGTATCACAAATTATTCTTTTTTTAAATTTATTTCAAAATAAATGCTTCTGAAGGGGCAAAGCATTGGTATGGCTACTGCATGGCAGGCAGCTATTACTGTACTCATATATACAGTATTTCACATAATTAAGAGAAGAGGTATTTAAGAGCATTTCATGTGTAAAACATAAATAGAATGACATAATAAAAAATATACTGAGTATTGCCACCCCTTGTAACCACTGTTATCTGCTTCTTGTTTCTTCTGGCATATTTTCTCTACCATTTAATACTTCCACCCGAATATGAAGAAACAACCAGCAGGTGGTTAGCTCAGCTCAGCACAAACACTGAAAACAGCGGGAAACAGCTAGCATGGGTCTTTGTGCAGGTAACACAAACACAAATCAAGCATCTCTAAAGCTCCGTAGTTTACTCGTCTAAAAGTAAGAAAACACTAAAGGGAAATAATGTCAAATTGGGTTGCCAAATGTAGCTAACGTTAGCAGTGCTAGCACCAGGAGCCTGCTCTCCTTGCAGGTTAACGTTCACATACCCGAGCTGAGTGTGGTTACACATTGCTCCAGTTGGTTGGCTATGTGCCACTTAATTCTGACACAGCCAACATGCAACCTCATTTTCATTTTCTAGATCAAATAACTGCCAAACAGCGCTGCTTTTATGAGATCTTTACTTTCTTAGACATAACAGTTAATCTGTATTCTACACTGCTAAAATAATAATCAGTTAAACGGACTAGTGTTTCTGGTCCTGACTAGTGAGCGTGTCAAAGTTTAATTGACCAGAGAAGTAACCCGTGCACATCACTCGTAAAACTGACATGTTGTGGAGTGGAGAGTGCAGAAAGACAGCGCTCCAGGCCAAGAAATAGTCTGGCACATATCTGCTCGTAAAACCACAACTTGTCAAATTTATACTTTGATTGTGCATGAATTAAACAAACAAGATATAACACGTTAATCAGCAAGCTTTAGACATATTTTTTGAATTTTGGACAGAGCCAGATAGCTAGCTGGCTCCCCCTCCCGTTTCCAGTCTTTATTGCTAAGCTGACGAGCAGCTTCATATTTAACAGACAGACACAAGAGCGGTGTCAATCTTCTCATCTAACTCTACAACATTTTAGGAGATCAGCTTATTTTCTGTCTGATAAACTCTTGTTTTAAAAGCTGTTTTGTGGAGAGACAAAAAGCCATTTCTGTTTGTTTTTGCCCAGTACTGCTATGTTACAAAGTGGTCAGTATTTTCCTCTTAGTTTGAACCACAGAGCTTTTGAAAAAAAAAAAAAGAAAGAAAGAAAGAAAGAAAAATAATATCTGCCTCCCGGGAGAGGATCTGTTTGTGGTGTCTATGGCTCAGTCTCAACATCAGCTTTGACTGACACGCCGCTCCTGAGCTCAGCTCCGGCCAAAACATGATGCCTGGATACTGCCTGCCTGCCGGCAAACCAATCTGCTGCCACAACACAACAAAACTATAAATCCTCCGACTGCAAATACAAACATGCATGTACACACCAACTGGAGATGTGCATGCATACTCATGTGCACAACATCCCTCACCCACACATATACATATAAGGAGCTTTGGGTGATAACTGACATGATTTTTTTTTTTACACAATAATTAAGGGACAAGTCAGGACAGAAATAAATTAGCTGCAGCTTAATTAAGCCAATATTTTAGCTCTATGACTTCATAGTGAGGTTTAATTTCCAAGTAACACTCAGGGGGAGGAGCGGGACTATTTTTAGGAAGTCAGAAAAGTATAAATATTTGCATAAATCAAGAGTAGAGCCATAAACTCAATGAAGAGTTTCAAGCCAAGACAAGCAATTCACTGGAGCTTTTGAGAGCTTTGGCATTTCTTCTTCTTTTTTTAAATGGCTCTTTGTGAGGCGCTGAGAGGCCCACAGGGGCAAGATAAGCCCAGCGCTGACCTTAATAAATACTTAATCGCCCTTCATTTTGTTCATTCATGGCGAGGAATTAAGTGACACAACGCAAACAAGTTAAACAACGGGAATGGCATCCTAAATATTCAATCCAAAGTCTCTTTAAAATGCAAGTTACCATGGAGCTGTCCAGAGCAAACGACTGGGGAGGAAGGCAACATGACAGCCCAACCCCCCCCCTCCCTGCCCCTCTATACTCTCAAACAAACACACACACACACACACACACACACACACACCACTACCACAGAGAGTAACTGCAGTGGCTTCTCTCCCGCTTCGGATTCCTCTGGCCACATCTGTGGAAAAGTTCAGTGGGGACAGAGAGGGGAAAGCTGAGCAAAATGGGGAAAAAATGTGAATCAACTTGGAAACTAATATCAAGAAGAGTCCTGTCTTTATTCAAGGTAGAGGAGGAAAGAGTATGGGATGTACAAGCTGGAGCTGCGGTGAGCCGACGGCGGCTGGAAGTCAAACACAGAGGCCTTTCCGCTCAGCAGCCTCAGAGATCATCATCACACTCTATTTCTAGCAGCACAGCACACTGACAGTCAGCAACAGCCTGCGCACATGGCAGGTCATCTATTTACCCTGGAAAACACTGTCAGAACAACGCACACGCTCACTGGCACGCAAACAAACACATGCATGCACCCGAACACATATAAAACTATGTATGAATGGTAGAATAAAGAGATGCTGGTGCGTTTTGAGCCGTACAAAGCGAGTCCACGAGCAACAAATGTCAATAAAAAGATTTCCAGTTTCCGAATCCTGTGATTGACCTGGCTAACTGCCTTGTTTGCAGTCAAATCAGGTCAGCACGGATGAAGAGCGTAATTCATTTAGTACAACCATGCACTACACAACTGAATTTATGTGCAATGTTATGCACTGTAGGTTACTGTAGGGAGATTAATGTGAATGCAATTAAAAGTGTAATAAGCGGGTAAATGGACTGTGATGATTATGTCGACATGTACAAGGAGTACATGAAGGGACAGTTCACCCCCAAAATCAACAACCTGACAGCCTTAGAGATGTCTTTTCTAGAGAAAAAGCAGTGTCCCTTTCCAGGAATCATGATGCATTTATCCACAGACCTTGTTGTGAGCAGTTTCACAAAGGAAATACTGATGCGTTCCATTTGAACTGGTAAGTCGGAATTTCTACGTTCCAAGTTGGAAATTTCACCTGGAACACCAACTGAAGTCAGATTTCTGACTCAGCAAGTTGGAGGAACCCCACCAACCCCCACCTCTAAAATCCAACATGGCTGCTCCGTGCATCAAAGAGTAGTAAAGTTGTTTATTAGCAACGAATGTCTCATTAAATAGTACTGTCTTTGGGTACACTGCAGCACTTTTTGTGCGCAAAATACAGTGAATTGTGCTGTTATCAAACTGTACACAGTCAACTCACTTGACACAGTCAACTCAAGTGAAATATCAGTGTTGTTAGCGGACCATTTGACGTACATCCCCTTGCTGGGGTTAAAATGTCCGTTATCTCAGGTGTGTTCAGCCTCTGGAGCTTGGAACAAAGTTAGCCCACCAGCTATTCTCAGGAAGCTAAGCTAAGAAAACAATAGTTCAATGAACACACTAACAGCGGCCTGAACAGTGATACAGTTGGCGGTTGTTGCTCAGGAGAAAGAAAGTAGTTCCTACATGAAACTGCTCACAACAAGTGGATGTGTGGATTATCTTGAGTAACCAGGTCATGATTTCTGGAAAGAGACATTGCTGTTGAGTTTTAAATATATTTTCTGGTGCTTTGAGTGTCATCTAGTTCCATTTTATTCGAGAAAAAGCAGACAACTCTACAGCCCATATCTCCAAAAACCTGCAACTCACACCAAAATAATCTAGATGGACAAACAGCACTACAGCCAGGGGGAAAAAAATGTGTATTTCTGATTACGTTGCCATGTGCATGTGTTGAGGAGCTTTGTGTTAGTGATGTTTACTGTGCATTTATGTTGGTCTGTGTCATGTATATATGCATCTATGTATTGATTTGGTGTACTGTACAGGCTGTGGCAACAAGAGGAAGACTGTGGCAGCAAATTTCTGATCTATCTATCTATCTATCTATCTATCTATCTATCTATCTATCTATCTATCTATCAATCATACTTAAACTCATCTGGTACAAGGTAAAGTGCATCACCTGTTACTGTCAGCGGTTTCATGATACAGATGTTTTCCTGCTTTAGCACTTCATCACAGAACATCAAATCACAATCAGAAAATCATTTTGTTCATAATCAAAAGACAACAGACACACACACACACACATTTCCCACCACCAACACCACAAAAAAAAACACCACCGCAGCTAGCAGAGGAGAGTGAGTTAGTTGTTACTGAACTACACTGTGAGTGATCCGACCTACAACCTGATGTGCAATTAATTCAGTGTTAAAATGCACCTAAATTAGTGTGAAGGACAGAACCCGCCACCGGTTAGAGAATCTTAAAGGGAAAGCAAAGAGGTCTGAGGTGTCTCGTCCCTTTGCTTTGCATCCAGAAGAAGAGGGAGGAGGAGTGCAGGGTGGACCGCCACCAGACGGAGTTTACTATGAGTGGAGGAGGATGACAACAATCAGACGGGAGGAAGGAGCTGATTTAGAGGATCCACGGGAGTTGAGGCCCACTCCGTGTAGCCTTCCTACCTGGCTGCTGCTGCCGTGGTGACTTGATTGTAGGTGACTTGGCCTTGACAGACTTAACCGCTCTGCTGCTAGAAGTCTGGTCCTGGCTTCCTCCGCCGCCACGGGGCAAAGACGACCCCTCAATGCGCTGCTTCATCTCCGAGGACAACAAACGCCCCTTGTGCATCCACTCTTGCATCTTGTTGACGGTGACGCCGTGCCCCTTGTTGACGGCGCCCTGTGCTCGGACTTCGGTCAGCTCCTGCTTATTGTCGTGACCGTGATGCGTCGATGCATCGGACGAACCGGTGAGGCTGTTGACCGAGCCGCTGCTCTCATTGAGCTGCCCGCCACGGTCTTCATCCCTGCCAGCGTCTTGCAGCAGCTCATCACTGCTGATGGCATCATAAAGCGCCCGAGGTTCTGCAGCTTTACCCTCTTTTGCCTCCTTTTCAGCAATCATTTCTTGAGCCCCAGAGGCCTGCGCACAGACTGAGGGTGGATACCTGATAGCTCCGTCACTTGCAGAGCGCAGTAAAGTGGGTCTTATATTGGTCAAGGACAGGTTCACCATACTCTTACTGTTCAGCCTGCCTTCTTTGACGCCTGACTCAAGGTTCCCAGTGAGGCAAAGCAGCAGTGAGTCTGTGTCGGACACCTGCTGAGGGCTGTGATCGCCTCCTGAGGACCAGGAGTCACTGTCCATGTTTTTGGCAGACAACCTCGAGCACAGGCTATCCCTGGAGTGGCTACTACAGGATGAGGTGGCCTGCTGCTCGGTCAAAGCGCCACTAATCTGTTGGACATCCATGTTGATATCATTCATAGCATTGATAAGAAGGTAATAAGCTTCTTTGAGCTGGTTCCTAAGCCTGTCTGTCTCCTGGGCACTGTTATTCTGACCGGGTTTGGGCAGCTCTGCAACCTCCGCTCTATCATCATCACTTTTAGCTCTGATAGTTTCATAAAAAGGCAGAATTTCATTGTCATAATAATCATCATCTTCGCTATCTAAAGTGTATCTGAGTGACTCCTCTGTGGCGCACAGGGAGGACATGTTAATGTCGCATATTTCTAGCTCTGTAGGGAAAAACGTCGGGCTCTGCAGAGATCCTGCAGTCCCTCTCATGTCCTGTCCTGCAAACTCAGGCTCGTAACTCTCCACATTCCTGATTAAAATGCTTTCCTCCGCACGGTTTGGGCGCACAAGAGCCGCGCAAACTGGCGACTCTGCCTCCAAAGTTTGGTTGTTGTCAAAAGTCCAGTTGGCGTTGGGTTCATGGACAGTCACTACAGTCCCTGCCATGTGCCGGGAGTGTCCTCTGTCTCTGGGCTCTGTCCCATCACTATCAGGAGTAGTAACCCGCCCCTGTGCTGGTTTACCCACCCCGGTGTGCGCTTGGTACAAAACGTGGTTTGAATTGTCCCCAAACCCGATTGAATCCCCGACGCTGCACTGCCGCGGCACCGACACGAAGTGTTTCCTCTGGACATGCGGTCCTCCGAGCGTGACCCCCGCCGATAATGTGATTTTAGCATCAGATCTGGGCCCCTGGTGGCTCCTATCTCCCTCCCTCGCCGCATGCCCCCCAAACTGCCCGTCTCTTTGAAGTGAGACCCCCAGGAGCTCCTCATTAACCCGAACCCTGCCCCCGCTGCTCCGCTCCTGGGGACGTGCGCCGGACAACTCCGCTGCGCGACTCTCCCGGACTATCAGCACCCCCCCTGCCTGCACCACCGGCCCGTCAACACAATTCTCGTACGTACTCATTCTCTCTGCCGTGAGCAACACCACCGGGCGAGCCTCGACCGAGTCTCGCTGCGTCTGCAAAACTTTTTCTTTACCTTCTCGGCCCCCATTCACCGCAGCAGCCGCAGCAGCAGAGCCGTATCCACCACCGCCGACCGTCGCTCCTTTCTTGGATTTCTTCCCCCGGAGTTTCGCTAGTAAAGTCCTCCGCAGAGGATCAGCCATTCCTTTCCTTTGCCCCCTGTAAGTAACTCCTCCCGGTGTCTTTCAGCACGCTGGCTCCAGAAGGGAACGACCGAGTGGGTTCTCCTCGCTGGCCGCGGTCAAAGCTCGCCGGGCGGACGAGCTCCTCTCCATTCTCCGCTGTCACCTCCGCTCTGTCGCCTCACTCACACACACTCACTGCTGCCTGGATCTCTCTGCGTAACTGCACCACCTCTCCCTCCCTCCCTCTCTGTTGCACACACGCACACACACACTTTGCCCTCCTCCCCCTCTTCCTTTCTCTCTAGCGCCTCACCTCACCTCCTCCTCATGTTTGCAGCTCAGATGTTTGGAATATTTTCTTGGCTCAAAGTTCAGCGACCTTGCACGTAAATATTTCGGAGAAAATGGCATAAAAAAAACTTCCTTAAAACTACATTAATATTCAATGTAGTTTGGTTTGCTGCTGATTTAAAGCTGTAAAAAGCATTTGTAGAATGAAAGACAAGCAAACAGGCTTGGGAGGATTACTTTTAAAATATATTGAGATATAATTACTAATTACCTATGAAACATGTAGTCATTAATGTAACTTGATTATTTTCTGTTACTTCTGGATTACCTCAGTACCGAATATGGCTAAATTGTTTAAATTTATCCAGCTAGCCCTTCCTTTCTTGTGTGGAAATGCACCTTTAGATTAAATTATTCACGTTTAAATGTGCACACACACACACCATGCTGGTCACCAATCCCAAAACTCAAATAGTTTTCAGTTGTACTTGTAGTATTGACAGGTGTGCTAACTAACTGGATTTCTGTGTAATTAATGTTAATAGCTGTTCTGTATGGCTAAAGTTAGCAGTTGGCCGGTGCAGCTACAGTTAATGTTTGGTCTGTGTAGCTACAGTTAGCAGTTGACCTGTGTAGCTAAAGTTGGTGGTTGGTCTGTGCAGCTAACGTTAACAGTTGTTCTCTATAGCCAAAGTTAGCAGTTGGCCTGTGTAGGTGACGTTAGCGTTTGTTCTATGTAGCTAAAGTTGGCGGTGGGTCTGTGTAGATAAAGTTAGCAGTTGGCCTGTTTAGCTAACATAAGTGGTTAGTTTGTATAGCAAATGTTAATGGTTGATCTGAGTAGCTAAAGTTAGTGTTTCATCTGTGTAGCTTAAGTTAGTGTTTCATCTGTGCAGCTTAAGTTAACGTTTGGTCTGTGTAGCTAAAGTAAGCAGCTGGCCTGTGTAACTAATGTTAGCGTTTGTTCTGTGTAGTTAAAGTTGGTGGAGGGTCTGTGTAGCTAAAGTTAGCAGTTAGTTTGTCTAGCAAATGGTAATGGTTGGTTTGAGTAGCTAAAGTTAGCAGTTGGCCTGTGAAGCTAGCATTTGTTCTGTGTAGTTAAAGTTGACAGTGGGTCTGTGTAGCTAAAGTTATCAGTTTGCCTATGTAGCTAATGTTAACGATTAGTTTGTGTAGGAAATGTTAATGGTTGGTCTGAGTAGCTAAAGTTATTGTTTCGTCTGTATAGCTTAAATTAGTGTTTGGCCTGTGTAGCTAACATTAACGGTTTCTATCTATCTATCTATCTATCTATCTATCTATCTATCTATCTAAATGCAAATTAACTAAATACCACTGTGATTCATCAAATTGTTTTCTTCCCAACTGTTCAAAACTCTGAGATACAATCATTCATTCATTCAAAATCACATAATAAAAGCAGCAATTCCTCATAAACAAGAAGCAGAAACTGAGGGATTTCAGCATTTTTGTTGAAAAATGACTTATAAGTTACAGTCTCTGTTTGATAAAGGTCGATGAGTGTCAGTGTAAGTTTAAAACTTATTGGTATAAAAGGAAGTATGACACTAAGGCATTCATAAAATGTATCGTAATAACTTTTTATTAAATTATTAAGTTTTGTTTGCTTACAATATTCCATCAGGTCTGCAGATGTTGCTGATAAACTTGTTCTGGTTCACAGGTGGAGGTCAAAGGATCTTTTGTCTAACGCCGGCATATTTATGACAGTGTTTATTGATGTCCTTGTTAAAGCTACCACAAAGAACTTTCATGTTTTGTTGATTTTGGAGCCCCCTGTGGACAAAAGTGAGACACTTTCTGCACATGTTCAAACATTGTGGCTTCATAGTAAAAGAATTCAGGTACTTGATTGACCTGCCTGCCGTCCGGACCTGTCTCCCGCTGAAAATGTGTGGTGCATTATGAAACAAAAAACAACAACAACAGAGACCCCGGACTGTTGAGCACCTGAAGTCGTATATCAAACACAAATGAGAAAGAATTTCACTTTCGAAACTTCAACAATTAGTGTCCTCAGGTCACAAACACGGACTGAGCGTTGTTGAAAGAAAATATGGTGTATCACAGGACCCTGAAACATGTAGGTATCAAATTAAGAAGTCAGCTTTAATATTAAATATCTTGTCTTTGTACTGTATTCAGTTGAATACAGGTCAAACATTTTTTGCAACTCATTGCATTCTGTTTTTGTTTACGTTTTACTCCCAGCTTTTTTGGAATTGGGGTTTTTATGACAATGCATTCGTATTTTAAGAGCTGATTATAAATGTTGGGATGAAGATTATAATCTGAAAACCAATTTAAATCATCTAATATAAGTGGTGGAGTTAAAGGTACAATATTACCAAGTGAAATGCAGTGAAATAGAAGTATAATGTAGCATTAAGTGGAAATACTTTAAAGCATAACTACCTCAAGAAAAGCACTGGTGATGTATGTATTTATATTCTGTCACTGTATTCCAAATATTTCACTCAAAGATTTAAAGTGCAAAAGATGTGGGTGGTTTCATGAATCATCAGCATATTTTCTTTTTAGTAACACAGATGTATATATGCATCATACCCATGATAAGACTATAACTGTAGGTTCGGGTAATGGTATGAGGGATGCAGCTCCAGCCTTTCTATTGAAATTCAACACATATTTGTTCCCGAAATGTGAATTAAATTCAGTTGGAGAGCAGCGAGCCAGGACTTTAAATTACCACCTTCACTAGTAGCTGTGAAGGCATTTCAGCAAACAGCGGGGAAAACAAGTCTCATCATCTCAGGGGGGGAAAAAATGTGCTTTGACCCACTGCAGAGAAAAATGCCGGTCTCATGCAGCAAGAAACAATAAAGAGGACGGTGATAACCCGAATCACATCTTAACCTTTACAAATGAGTGGGATTGAGTGTGTCACGAGGCATTTGTCTTTTCATAGTTTCATCTTCATTATTACAAACACATGAAGGCTATTTTTTACCCTCCAATGGCAACGCCACAGCCTAAAAGCAGGGCCCTGCTGCATGATGGATCGCTGCCGATTATCGAGCTGACACCTTTTATCTGAAGTGTATCTTGAGTAATCCTCTCCTCTTTGACCTTGCATCTAACCCCTGTCCCTGCTCGCAGCGCAGGCCAAGACTTTAAGAGCGGCGGAGACAGCAGAGAAAGGAATGAAACATACTTCACTTGAACCTTAAGCCATTTGTTTGCTGTTGCCTCTGCTTGGAATGTGCAGGAGGATGAGCTGCTGAAAGGCTGCAGTGGGTGGAAGAGACACGCACATGCGCCCTCTGCCTCCCTGTACTCTCAAATACCTACACCAGCAAGGTGAGAAGTAACTAAGTACTTACTTAAATATTTATTTTTCTGACAACTTTCTACTTCTTGCATTTTCAAAACATGCTTGTTATTTTGGCTGTAATACATTTTAGGGGAATTATTGTTTATTTGTATTTTGCATCATTATGTGCTGCCTTCCCAACAAGCTAAATGTTTGGAACAATAACGTAGAAAAGACGATTTCTTGGTGTATCAATCAGTGCATATCCCACACAACAGACGTAACAAGATGAAAAAGATGTAACAAAACCAAAATGATGTGACAAGATGAAAAGTGTTATATCACTATCACTGTATCATAACAAAAATATGATGTAACAAGACAAAACAGATGTAACTAAAATGAAATTTGACATAAGACAAAAAATTACGTGACAAGACAAAAAAAAGTAACAAACAAAACATTACATAACAACACAAAAATGTACGTAACAAATTTAAAAAATCACGTCACAAGACGAAAAGATGACGTAATGGAACAAAAAACGATGTAAAAAAAAAAAAAAAGGTGTTACAGGGTAAAAATATGTAACAAAATGAAAAATGAACTTACCAGACAAAAAAATATCGTAACAAGACAAATAATACGCAACAAAACAAAATATATTTAACAAGAAAAAAAAGATGTAATAAAGTAAAAACTGACATAATGTAACATGATGCAAAATACATTTTTTTTTAAATTACAGAACAAGAAGAGAAAAAAATGACTTAACAAAATGAAAAATATGTAGCAAAATGTTATAAAATGTCTTTTTACTCTTTTTTATTTCAGAGTCTGAACTTTGTTTGTACGTTGTCACTTTTACTTGAGTAAAGACATTGAATCAATACTTCTACTTTTTTTGATCTTGTTTTTACTCAAGTATCTGTACTTCCGCTTGAGTGAAGAATGTGTCTACTTTTGCCACCTCGGACCTACACCCACTGAATCCAACAAACTCTCCTACCATAACCGCGTCTCTCTTTTCTGAGATACAATGTCTACCCATGATTGAGGGCATTTATTGTCAGAGCCATTCATCGACAGGGCCCCAACGTCCCACATCCACCCTCCTCCTCCTCCTCCTCCCCCCGCCGCCTCCACTACCCTCACTAAAACATGATAAGCATCTGTTATTGCTCTGCAGGAGCCGTGTGGGCCCTGACGCCTCGGCCTGCCTCCCCATCTGACTGACTAGACCCTGTCTGGGCAGTTATTTACAGGTCAAAACCTGCAGGGGCTGCAGAGTGTGTGTGTGTGTCTTTGTGCGTGAAGGAGAGAAAAAGGGAGAGGAGAGGGTGTTGTGAGGGAAAACACGCTAGATGCATCAGGGAGGACACGAACCTTTGCACCAGACTGAAGTGTTGCAATAAGTTCAGCAGAATCACTACAGGGCATGAGCAACATCTCTTTGACAAATAACGTCTATTAGAGCAGTTTTCGTGCTGGAGATGTCTTGCATTCCTGAAAATGTGATCTTGTCTTGTGAGGTTATATGTGACCTGAGGTACTAAGAGATATGACACTATGGGGCATTTAAAAGTTGTTGTTTTTTTAAGTCTTTTAAGTTGGAACCCTGCAGAAACCTGGCTGCTGTAAAGCTTTCATCTTTTGCACATGTATAGAAATGTGTGTATGACAATGTGTATAGCTGGCAAATGCCTTCAGTGTTCACTGCAACTTCTTTTGCAGGCAACATTTTCCTACAAAGCAATGTGACCCAATAGACCCAATATATATTTGTGAGCTATTTTTTAAAAGATTGTAGTTGTCAGTAGGAACAGATGGGCTCTGCGGTGCGTGCCACAGACGGGAGAAGGAAGTCAGAGGACGGTCGAATTTGATGACATTACCCAAGTAAAAGTGAGAAAGTACAGGCACCGTACAGAACAAAGTACAAAACTAAAAAGTCACCCTCTGAAGGACATTTTGGCTGTTTCTGTACAATAACTGAACCTCACCTTTTGTCCACGCGCGAGTCTCCCTCTCTGTTTCGTCTTGTTGTTTATTTTGTTACATCTGATGTGTGCGCGCTGACGGATACACTAAACCATTAATTTAAGTTGAAATCAGTCTAGAAGTAGGGATGCAAAATGAAAATAATAATTTCCCCCAAATGCAATAAAACTAAAGTAACAAGCCTGTTTTGAAAGGACAGAGATTTGCTTTAAAATGTAGGAAGTAAAAGTACCCAACTAAAGTACAAATACTTGAAAACTGTGACTTCCCACCTTTGACAGCCTGCGTTATCCAAAGCCAATTGTGCTGATAGTAAATCTTTACATTGATTGCATGACTTGTAATGGGGTATTTTTACATTGTGGCATTGCTTCGTTTGACTTAAAGAGTGCAAACAGTTCGTTACCCTCTTAGACCTCTTTTATCTCACTGTGATAAGACTTTCCTCAGCAGACCTCTTGTCAGCTCACTACTAC
>JAJHUR010137568.1:0-33299 GCA_027495735.1 Lutjanus campechanus | reverse complement strand
TTTTTAAAAATAGAATAGAATAGAATAGAATAGAATAGAATATAGTTTATTGTCCCCGAGGGGAAATTTATCATGGACTCACAGTGCAAGTAGCTGCCAAAGTAGAGCATTTAGTTATCAATTTAGTTGATTCACAGCACTGGGAATGAGTAATTTATTTTAGAAAAATTGTTCAAGGCTGTTTTAGTACATAGGAAGGTTTTTAAGGAGACTTAAATAAATAAATAAATGAAACACACAACTTCAATAAAATATAAATTCAATTAGTAACGTTGTCAAAAAATCTAAATATATGCATTAAAATAGAGGTAATAATCAAAAGGTAAAAAAAAATTGAGCATTTCATTGGCCGCCACGTTTTCAGTTGGAGTCGGAAACATCCAAATATGGGCAGCAGCAGGGAGGGGCCGCAGAGAGCAGGTCAAACAAACCTGAAGTTGAAGAAAGCTGTCCAAATTTAGCTTGAACTAGCATAGCCTAGTCGTCCTGAAAATGAATGAAATCGAGGAACTGTTCCTATTTTATATCAGTTTAATTTTGCTTGTAAGCTTGACAACAACGGCCGTTAACTGCCTACAACCCGACATAGTTTAGATGTCACTGTAGGGTATTTGAAAAACCGTTAACGTCAACGACGTTGTTGTGGATGCTCTCGCCCCCAGTGACGCAAATTTAACCGTTAGGACAAACGTTTTCAACTGTAAGTAAAGTTTTCACTTTTAATATTTAGTTTTTGTGGGTTTTTTTGTGTTCAGTGAAAGTGTTTCCTGACATATAGACATTAGTTAATGGCTACTTTACCTAACTTGTTGTTTTGTTTAGCTATTTTAGCTACTTAGCTATAGTTGCCTACAATTAGATAGGTAGCAGTCAATTAGCTACCTATAGACCCTTTTACAGCTGACGTCATCGAAGAGCTGCGTGCGCATTTTGGCAACAGAAGTAGCGGTCTCCTCCAGTTATCCAGATGAGCAATCAAGCTGCAAAGGTTGAATTAAACATTTTACCAGCACCAAAATCACCAAAACATTTGTTTATTGAGTATATGATACTTCAGAATTGATATTCCAGTGGTCGATATAAGTTGCTTAAATTTCCGAAATATTGTGACCGTTTCAGAGCAATTGGTGGCGTCTATGGCTGCAAGCTATATTAAACGTGTTGATTAGACTGAGAACGCGATTAAAACTGATCGTGTTTGCAGCGGCCCATTGACAAGCTGTTGTGGTCCGCCGTACTTCCGTTGCCAAGATGCGCGCGCAGCTTTCTCATTGTTTACAAACTGTAAAAGGGTCTATTGTGTCATGAAATGGTCGTAGGACTTTAGCTACGTTGGTGGACAATATAATTTGGCCAACTATGTTAATGTCCACTGAAAACTACATTAGTGAGTGAAACTGTACTTTTGAGTGTTGCTTATCATTATTATTCCTACATATGTCCTCAAATGTCATGTTTTGTCTACAAATTCAAAATATTCAGTTGACTGTTATAGAGGAGTAAAGAAACCAGAAAATGTTCGCATTTAGGAAGCTGATATCAGAAAATTTGTACTTTTTAAAATTTAATAAATTGATTAAAACTGTTCAAAATAGTTCCTGATTAATTTTGGTAGTTCAAAGTAGATTAATATTCTACAGAAACTTCTTCTGCATGGTACCCACCACCTTATGATATTTTTTTTTTTTTTTTTTCTAGTGTGGCTGTGAAAGGTTTAACGTTAGGATGCCAGATATGGATGTTTTCTATCCAATAAGATAATTGGTAATTACCTGTTTGTCATGGCTGACACTTTCATGATAATTTCACTTTTTTGTATTTCAAAAAGGAGATCAGTATTGGTTGTATTAATTTATTGGTCCCAATATTTATCATGCATCCCAATTTGATGTCAGTGAATTGAACTGAACATCAGTGAAACCTCTAGAAAAAAGACGCACCATATATAAGATCCAAATCATATGGCAAAGGCATACTAAGTAAGTAAGACCTTAAAAATGCATAACAGCTAACTAGCCAGTTTACATCTTGAGGAGATAAATAATGTGCTCCACCACAAAAGATTAGCAACTATTTCTTCTTACCATAGCACATATCTGATAACATCCTAAATTTCCTTTATTGTCAGTACCATTCATTTAGCAAATGGGATTGTTTCTCTTGTTAAACTGCATTCTAGCTGCCATGGAAATGTTTTACATCCTCCTGTTGACATTTGGCCAGTTGTTTGCAGAAATAGAAAACATAATCAACAAAATGGACCCATGACTACAAGGTACATCCACACTTATTTAACTACATTTTTGTGTGTTCATGTATTTTTTATTTTCCTTTAAGATTAATACCACAAATAACCATATTACATAAGAATCTTGCAGTTAAGTGGCCATTACACACTGTACTAATAATAGAAATGGCATATATGATTAAGATGATTGACGTCTTCACCACATCTGTTCAATACTCAAAAGGCAAAGGTTAACACAACCACATGTTACAGATGCTTGAGTGGCTTCATTCGTGTGCGTACTCTAAATTTCCCAGCGGTATTCCTCAGCTCATTACTCATGCAAGCTTTTAAAGTGCATACAGTGTGTGTTGATACAGTAAGCTGGTACACTTACTAATGGCACTGGTTTTACATAACACATGACTCTGTGCGCCATGTGTAATACCTAATGAAAAAATACCCATATTATTATTATTATTCTAACTTATGTCTATTGTAATGTTTTTGAATTTATTCGATTTATATACCTGTTGTAATGTAATAATTCTCAAATTGATTGTGTGAAAATAGATATGCCATAGCTCTTTATAGGATTTATAAACAGAAAAATAGTTTTTAATATCTATACATTTGAATTGGCCACAGTGAAAATGAAATAGAATGAACTTACAAAAACCTTGTCATGTAGGTAAATCCAGTCGATATAGAGAGAATGTTTTTGAAGTACAGTACAGTATGTGTAAGCTGGTTTATAATTCATATAAAGAGTCACGGCAGAGTGAACACATCCTGAGATCTGGTTAGACAGATGTGGTACATGAATATGAGAACAGTGGTGATGGCGTTGGTGGGGGCTGGGCTGGGGCATGCATAGTCCCATTTCACCTGCCATATTGCCCGTAAAATTTCTCACCAGGTGTAACACATGAGACACGTTTCATCCAGCCCACTGTTAGTGAAGTTCTTCTTCACATGCAAGGGGTAGATCTGGTCAGAAGCTATTGTGTGCTTTTAAAAATTGTTTTATTTGCCAGTTTAAAAATAGCAATATGAAGGTTTAAATTTGAATGGACAGTGATGGTGGATTCCTAGTTGAATAATTTTTAAATAACTGTATTATGATATTTAGTATAAGAACAGTAAATCTGGTCATCACCAGCTTGAAACTGAAATCTGGTTTTCCTGTTGTTTAAATGATATTTTTCATTGACTCCTAGCAGGTTTTGAAGTCAGCCCATTCTTTTTCAAATTAATGTGAGATGGGACTATTTTACATTTGGAAATCACATTTTGTGGGAAACTACAGCCACCCAGTAGCATTTATATGGAACAAATTTGCAAAAATATGAACCTTTTGCAACCTTTTTTTCATGTCTATTCCACAAAAAAGACTTAAATGCCTGCGCAGATGTGATGTCTCAAAGAAAAACATAATCAAGGCCGCAGTACTCTTCCTTAAAACATCGCTGCTTAACAAAAATAGTTCTATATTATGTAATTTGTAGGAGATAGATAAACAAGAGATAAAGTGTAGGCCTAACAAAGTTATACACAGCATATGTAGATGTGCATGCAATAATGTTGTTGAATAAAGCTGATTAAAATCCTTACCATTAAAATTCTGCTCGCAGAAGAGCTGCAACATTCAATTGACTAATCGACTGGTTTATTGTAAAGTTAATTTGTATAGCATTTATCAAAATATTGTGTTGGACAAATGATTATTTTGAAAAAATAATTAGCAGAATAATTGATGATGAAAATAATTGTTAGTTTCAGCCCTAGCTCTCATCCGTCAGTCACATATAGAGCTGATAAGTCTTATTCTATACAGGTAGAAAAAAATCAACTCAGAGAAATTTAATTTATGATAATCTGACATTACCTGACATTAAGTCCCAATTCCAGCGCTACCTGACAAGCTGGGTGCAGCTACATGGTAAAACGTACACAAATCAAATAAATGTATACTGGGAGAATTTTAAATTTATTTTCATGTAGTCACGAGTAATATATAAAGACCCAATCTGGTGATCACTATCAGTCACTGACAAAAAAATCAATACAGAAAAGCTTTAAATTAATGTTATTCTCCTTAAAGTAATTGTAAGTATAAAAATGATTTTCTTTATCCACAAAAAGATAAATATACATCTGAGACAAAGCGCTGTCACCATGCCTCGGCAGGTTTACAGTACACCGTGAGGGCTATCATGACTTAACTGTAATCATTTTTAGTATCTTTATTTATGCTGTGTGCTTTCAAAGCTGTCAAATAAATAAAAATCAATCCAAATCATGAGCACTGCTGGATAGAATTATGTGATCCGGGTCTTGTATAGTGTGGAGCAATGGGCCCATCTGTCTTTATTGACAGCGATACTAAGGCGGTAATCCTGTTTCCAGACCAGCGCCAGTGAGGCAGGCAGCCTTTTTGGTTAGTTTATTATATCCAGCCATCATTTCCATTATCTCTTCTGTTTTGGGCTCACTGCCATCTCTTATGTGCAGGAGACATGGGCTCAGCGGACAACACTTTACTCCCTGTAGCTCTAAAGCCCATTGTTTAAGATCATCTCACATTATCTCTTATCTTATTAGCTTAGCATGTAGTTGGCTAGACAAGAAAGATGGGATGAAGAGAGGCAATTCCATGCAAAACAGATGACAAGCTGAATTTAAAACACATGCAACATTAATTTAGAGTATAGCCTCACTATTACTGCTGTGCAGATAGAAATGATTTTTGGTGAAGTCAGTTGAAATTGCAAATCCCTCTGAGGACACCTGCCCCATTTCCACACTTAACTAACCCGGTTTTAAGGAAGTTTTTTTCACGCTGGAAGAGCGACAAAATTCACAATACTCAAACAGTCAGTATACTTCATACTAAATTTGCTGAGTGACAATCTGGTGAGGCAGCGTCAGGAACAGAAATTAAGCTTAAAGTTTACTTTCTACTTGTGAAGTTTGATTGGCTTTAGTGTTCCACAGATCATGTCTTATACAGTTGGTACAAAATGACTAGTATAGTAATTTCTGGTATTCTGACTGCAAAAAGCATAATATAAAGATTATTGTACTGTATAAAATTAGTGTTTTGCGACATAGCTATGGTCTCTACACAGGCTTCTATTGTATTGACTAATCACCATTGATCTGTTTCATGCTTACGTTCTTCAAAGCCTGTAGCAGACAGTGATTAATTATGATAGAGGTGGCATGTAGACTAAAGCACTCTAAATCACTTTTGTTGATACTGGCTGCTGGAATTGATTGTCTTAAAGAGATAGTTCAGATTTTTAGAGGTGGATTTTTTTGAGGTAGTCATATTCAGTGTAGTGCCTACAGCATGCCCCCAGTTAGGAGGAGCAGCAGGAGTACCGGTCCAGGAAGCTAAGCAATGTACTACTCTGAACAGGTACAGCAGAAAAATGTATTTAAGCCACCCAAAAGAAAGGCTCACTTGTGAGCATTCAAGTGTACATGATATATATAATATTTTATACGCAGCTTTTTTACCTTGTAGAACATTGGAGTTGCTGGCCTACATCTGTCTTGGTTGGTTATTTTCTTCGTGTTGTGATGTGACTTCTGTGTGTGTGAAAGGTTAATTTGAATTTATAGAAGTCACACAATAATACAAAATAACTAACATATAGATACAGTGGTAAACCAGCAACTCCAGTGTTCTACCTAGCAGAATTGCTGTCTTTGTCAAAGGATTCTGGTAGCTTTGGAGAGAGTGATATTTAGCTCATATAACAGTGGTTTCCTGTTGGAAATGGCTGTCTGATGGCGGGGTAAAGAGGTGAAATGTTATAAATATAGACTATGCTGAAATAGATATTTATCACTACTACTATGGCTACTATATTATGCTGCATATTTTTCTGGGGCAGTGATGCATATAATGAGTGTCGGTTTTGTAATGCCTGTAGTGAAGCTCATTGACGTAGGATAAAACAAGCTGCCTCCTGGTCAATATTGAACCCCTCTAAAAGTAAGGAGCAACGTCTCTAACCTTTCTACTACTACTGCTCTACTTTGATTGGCTGAAAAAAAGATGCAGCTCATACCGCTCATCTGATCTTTCTTGGGTCCTTTTAGGTCCAATCAGAATCACAAACCCAAGATCAGTAGCAATTTAACTCAATCCCGACTTTGTAGTCCATTGAGTTGTGCTAGAAAGTGTGCTTTTTATGGTTTTCCAGCTTGGAACACAAATCAGCCTGAAGTCTTTGAGTAAAGACTTTCTTAGATCATGGTTCTCCAGTCCTTTACCACATTTTTGTGTATGTCTTGCTAAGGGTTTATGTACCCTAGAGTCAAATTATCTGACCATCAAGAGCTTGTACTTGACTTGTAAACTCTTAAATTAAATCAAGACCAATCTTCAGAAGAGCTGGTTTCAGGCTCCTGGATGAAACGGAGAACATACAGTAATGCTGCTGGACTACATCTATAAATGGAAGAGGAAAGTGCATTCCAAGAAATCTTTTTATCTTTTCCTCTGGTCAATTATTTAGATTTAAGATCTTCTAATGTGAGAATTTTACTTGTTTCGTTTGTATTTCCATCTTTCATAATATGTAGAGGCAATGGAGAATAAGAAAAGTTCCAAGGCCATGAATTAATCACATAATGTCTGCCAACTACTTGACTTGTATCAGAAATAAGCAAAATGATTTCCCCTGACTGTTAGATCTTTGTCTTTCCAAAATTTGAACATGAAAAGGTGACATAAAAAGGATAATTTTTGCAGTGTGTGCAGGAATTGAAGGGCAGATCAACCTGTATTAACATGCAAATCACTTCAGGATGTAGTGCTATCACTCAGTGTTGCACCACTGATTTAATGACACAGTCCACTCAGAGCTCCATGTGCTTCATAACTGCACTATCAATTACATTTCTGAGTGAATAGATCTTCTGATTATTTCCGCCCTGCTCCCACACATTCACTGCAAAGTGCTCTTTGTGTTGAATTTATTTCCACTGAGAGTTGACTTGCAGGTGAGGGTAACTAGACCTTTCCCTTTTTAATACATGTCCAATAAGGACAACTCAATTCCATGTATCCTCACTTACTCATGTTGGAGGATGTAGTTTGTGGTGCTGTTGAACTGTATTGCATCATGAAGAGGTTTTTCTGTTGCTTAGCCTACCTTTACTGATGGAAATGGAGAGGGCAAAATAATAGAGACACCTGTCAGTGTCTTTCTCAGCTTGAGTTCAATGAGAAGATGGGATTAATTGTTCAAGTAATTTTTTAAGAATAAATGTCCAAATTATCTGATTTCAGATTCTCAAATGTGAATATTTTCTTTGATAGTAAACTGAATATTTTTTATTTTTGGATTGTGGACAGAACAAGACATTTGAGGACTTTTCTTGGGCTTTGGGAAATAAATCAACATTGGGACATCTATATTTTTCAGCGTTTTCTGACATCCCATGATCCAAACAACTAGTCCATTAATCGAGAAAATTATCAACAGAATAATTGATGTGAAAATAATTTATAATTATAATTTCTCTTGCTGATTGAAGGTTGGGTTTAGTTTTTTTTGTCCACAAAACTCTGCTGAATGCCGACCAGTTTTCAAACGTTTAAAAAAAAACATTGTTTTTTTTACGATTGAAAACTGGTCACCATTCACTTCCGTTGATTGGAAAATTCTGCAGCACTGTTTTCCCGTGAAACTCAAGCAGTGTTTTGCGGACTAAACAAAATTAACCTAACCCGCAGTCAGCATGAGTGTGAGTAGATAATGACTGAATTTTTATTTTTGGGTAAACTATCCCTTTAAGACAATCCACAGACCTTGTTGTGAGCAGTTTCATGTAGGAACTATTTTTTTTTATACTGATTGATTGATTTTATTTATTTAAGTGTCCTGCACCATATGGTGCTTAGCCCATATGGGCATGCAAGACATTTATGCAGCAACAACAGCCAGGATGGACACATGACAACTAATATACAATTCCTCAAGGACAAAGAATGAAAATTTCAAAACATTAAATTTCTTTGACAGAAATGGTTGAATGCTGTCTTAATTGGCATGCATTTTCTGTAAATCTTGCTCAGACAAAAATCTTCTCATGAAAGAGTCAGTGCAACATATCACCTGTTCCTACGGGTCTGCCTTGTGATTGACTGGCATTCTGTCAGTTTACCTCACGTCTCATCCAGTGTCAGTTGGGATTGTCTTCAACCGGTCACACACGCGCAAATGCAGTGGAGTGACCTTTGCCTGCTGAGGTGAATGCAACACACATGCTATTTGCTATTGGTTGAGGCTTCGACTTCGGTGGTCACCAATATTTTTTTTTACGTATGCACATGCAAATTTCTGCATGTGTGACTGTGACCCAAGTGGGTACCAGCCCAGCAACCAGAGACTTCATGAAGTACACTACACATGTTCGGTATGTCCAATAAATACACAAAACAAAACTCATAAAATGTTGAGAGGGAAAATATCCTCTCAAGTGTTTTTCTTACTGAACAGAAAGATAAGACAGTGCACTTTCTAAATCCCATTTTCTTGTTTTAGCCAAACTAAGATGAGATCAATTGCCTTGTTAACTCCTCGTAAAACACACAAAATAAAACAAAATAAAACTCACAGAAACAACTCTGGTTTGAAATAATCCCTGAATTAACCAAGTTAGATATGAAAATATTCTTGCTCTGTTCCTGCCACTTGTTATTCTCAGTGGGTGTGGACCAACAAATGTCATCCAATCAATCCAAGTGGAATTACTATTGGACCCATTCACCCGAGTTTACATGGCAAATTTATTTCATGGAAAGTATATGTAATATACAGTATATTTAATTTTATAGTTTACTTTCACTTTTGAATAACAAAAATGCAGTATATTGAATAATTTCTACCCTAACCCGGGGGCAAACATCTAGCTATTTATACAGCAGATGAGTCTGTATGTGCATTATGTTATGAAATATTTCAGCACTCTAACTATGATGACGCTGGTTTCCTTAGAAGCAACATTTTGGTGACAGGTTTTAAAGGTGCACTTAAGCTCAGATGTAATGCACTCCTGATGTGTGTGTGTGTGTGTGTGTATGATATAGAATGTAACTGGGTTAATTCAAAGAGTAATGTGAGGTCTGTATTGCTAGAGGCCTATGCCATGCGTCCCACGTGCCTGACTTCCAAATGAATCAAGGCTTTTCCACAGTGTTGATGCCACTAGCGAAGTGCATAGGGCTTTTTCAAACACTAAATATTACATCAAATAAGCCTGGCTGTGTCTCTGGTGTCACTAGTGAAAGCAGAATCAGCTTTTCAGGCTTGCAGAAATCTTCATTGCTGATTGTGAATAGACTACTCTAGTGATTCTAAATTTAGATCCCAGCCTGATTTGCAGTAGCTCTCACATAGGATTTTACTGTAGGTGACCCCTGTCTGCTAATTAGCTTGTTTTAAATTGTCAAAACATGTGCTTGGAGATATATTTGTTTCTACAATAGATAAAGAATATGAAATGCTTTTAATATGTATAGTCTGTTGTCTTTATAATGGGGTGAATGGTACATTTGTTCTGTACGTGAGGTCCTGTTGTCCTTGAAGCATGAAGTGTCAGCAAGTAGTGTGGTGTTCTGTAGACAAATTGCTTACACTTACCCAGCGATGAGTGATTATTATTCAAATATGCACTACATTTGATAAGACCCAGACTGTTTGCTTTACTTGACTCATAAATATACCACTGTGCATATTTATATGGAAGAAATATAACATACTTCAAAATGAAATGTCTATTTTAATTGAGCTGAAAAACATCAGTGAAATACTCTTTACAAAGAGAAGGCAGAGAATGGCCAGATTGGCATAACAACAATTGCCCGATCTTATGCAGTTTTAATGCTGTTGTATTTAAAACTACTACAAGGAACTCTCATATATTGTTAAAAAAAAATGTTTTCTAAGTTTAGTTTATTAGGATCCCCATTAGCTGCAGCAAATGCTGCCGCTATTCTTCCTGGGGTCCAATACATGCATAAAATTATACAATACATACATACATTACAACATAAAAAACAAACATAGAGAAAGAAAGAAAGAAAGAAAGGAAGAAAGAAAACACAGCACAGATGGTGCTGTTATTCAAAAGACTCAAAATTTTAGAGGCCCTTGGGGCAAAAGAGGTAGTGTTTTCACAGTTGTAACCACAAACTATAATGTCAAAAATAAAATTATGTAAATAAAAATCAGTTCATTTTAACTTACTCATGTACTACTCACGAGGTTTTGGCTGGGGAAATGTAAACACAGATTCGTTTAATCTAATTTCACAGAAAATCCGACTCAGTGGTAGGCTTTAAGAATAGAAATAGTCACTAATGGTCTTGTTTGTTTATGTAAGTCATATAGAGATGTCAGTATTAAAGTGAGATGTTTCATAGCCACTTAAAAACTCTTTGTAGTAGCTTTAAAGGAATCGATTGATATTGTGTCCATTTATTAAGCTTAGCATACTAGCATAAAGACTGGAAAGAGGGAAACGGCTAGCCCGACAAATGACAGCTTGTGGTTTTACATAGAGGTCGTATGCAGGACTATTCTTGACTGGACACAGTGACTTCCTGTTGCCAAGGTGAGGTTGACAGACAACCAGCCTAGAGCTCAATTCACACCAAAGATTCATGATGAAATGAGTTGAAACTACTAGCAATGCGTTGGTCTGCAACGCTCTGAAAACCTTTCAGTTTTTACACCGATGCGAAGATGAGAGGATGTATCGTCTCCATAGCAACAACTCCCTGTAGACTACTCCTGTTCTAACTGCTGGCCTTTACAGGCCTTTTTTGTAGCTGGATATAATTTGTAGCGTCTTAAAATATGAATGAGCACAGTGATAGTGAGTTACTTGCCACAGTTGCATTTTTAGTATTGATGAAACAGCAAAAACATAAAAGCAAGTGTGTGGCTGAGTGGAGTGACAGAGAGTGAATGGCAGAGAGTGACAGTGAATGCAGCAGAGCAGAAGCATTAAGGTGTCACTAGGGCTGAATCAATTTGAAAACATATTTTATTGCGATTATTTTGACTGACATCGGAATTGCGATATGATTTGCTATATTAAAGGTAATGACAATTTTTACATCATTCTCATCTTATTGTCTTTGAAAAACATATTAAAATCATTATGGTGTGATTTCTGTGGCCATATGTACCAGACAAGGATATTTTCTTAAGTCTGTAGAAAATCATTTATAGACAGGATGTTGCTGCAGTATGACAGTATTTAATTTAAAATATTTTGACATACATTTTGACTTTAACAAATATTGTGCATCCTGCGATTTGAAAATTGCAGCAGTCCATTTTTACCATTTTGGCTATTTGTTCAGCCCTAGTTGTCAGTTTGGCAATAAATGTAAATTTTAAGGCTTGTGTCACATGGACGCATCTGTTCTTCAAACAAAGTGATGAGTTGATCCCCTTCTTTCTCTGTCCAAAACTCATTATCATTACTGACAGTTTGTAACTGACACTGAGGACCAGTTCACACTACTGCAACCTCCTGAAATGGTTTTGTCTCATTGTGATTCATTGGTCTGAACTGGCCGTAACCCCCTGTAAAACCACAAATTGAAATGTTTGTGTTTACGCTTCATTTTTTGTTTTTTTGTTTTTTGGCTGGATTCGACAAATTAGATACATATATACAGTGTAAAATAGTGAACTTTAGAGCTGCTTAGATTTTGTAACCTTTGGACAGAGCCAGGCTCATTGTCTCCCTGTTTCCAGTATGCGCTAAGGTAAGCTAATCAGCTGCAGGCTGTGGCTTCATATTTAATGGAGATATGAGAGTGGTATTTATCTTCTCATCGAACTCTACAAGAAAGCCCAAAATGCTGGATTATTCCTTTAATAAACAGAGTCTCTGGATAAAAAAACAATTTTCTTTACTTTTTCTACTTATATTCAGGACAGCGCTTGATGAGATACTGCATTGTGCACCAAAGCACTTTGTTGAAATTTGAGTTACTGTTCAGCTATCGAGCAAAATAAACAAAAGCAAACAACCTGGAAATGTATTTTGTCTCTCCTGGAAAGTCAGAGACTACTTGAATAAACAGTTTTGGCTCTAAGCCCCTAAACAACTCCTCTCTGAGTCGCTCTGTAATCTCCTGCATGCAGCATTGTGCTCACTTAACCTTGCAGTAAGCTGTTGCCTTATGCTGTGAAGCTTGAATAATACAGGTCTGAGAGGGCAATCAAATACTCACTAAGAAACAGTCAGTAACAGATCTGAATCTCTGTGGGGTGAGTTTGTGCAGTTTGGACTTGGTTACAGGACTGCCCATAGGCCTCAATAAGTTGGAGTTTCCAAAGCTTCTAAATTGTAATTCACCTTATCACCTCGCTGTGTTTTCGCTGAGTGGTGGTGGGTTACTCATTGAATTGCTGTCCACGTTGGACTGTTGCTTGTAATCCATCATTGCAAAGCAGCCCGCCTCCTTCCCAATACTCCCAGCAGCAGCAACTCTCCATCGTATCTCCTCACCCAGTGCCACTGCTTCAGTGTTCTTGTTTTGTAATTGGATTGGCTGTGGTGGGATGGTGGAGGGTTAGATAGAAGTTTAATTCATGTTTCGAATTAATGGAAAATGTTGATGCAAACTGAAAGAATTTCAACGAAAGATCTCCGCTGTTCTGTATCATTATTCATTAATAGTTGTTGACATTTCAATCAAATGTAAAGGTGTTTATTTTCTCATGTTTCGTGTTTGTTCTTTTCAACAGATTGAGAAGATCATGAACTTGATTGGAGCAGGCATTGAAACGTCCAAAAAGAAACAGCCGACACCAGGCTCAGGTAATGCTTTTTAAATCATGCAGAATAGAGTGATTATTCTCTTCTTTTGGTGACATGACTACATGGTGTGTAATTTATGGGTTGGTTAATGCAAAATGACAACTTGGTCTGGGATATTAAGTGAGTCTTATTCATTAACCATTTATAAAGCTTTTAATTGCCCTTGGTGCTCCAGTGATGATAGTCTCAGAGATTATTGGAGGGGTATTATGTGTAATTTTAGTAGCAACCAAGCGGCAACCTTCAGGGCTGAAAAACAAAGCCAATGTGACGGTAACAAAAACTGCAGTTCCTTGAATAGCCACTTGAGGCTGGCTCCAAAAGTGATCATCCTCATAGACCCCCCTATTAAAATGGCCAACTTGACAGCAGAAAAAAACATGTTTACTTGCTGGTACCAAAAAAAATTGGTCTCTACAGCTAAGTTCCCCATTCATTACAACTGTATGGGAGATTCATTTCTGTATAACCCACCCATTTAGATTATATTAAGGGTTAAATGTATGTATAATTAAGGGTGCGACCGCTTTGAAGCTCTTGACCCTTGCTTTGCTTCATTGTTTACCACTATAGCTCTGCAGATGGATGAGGGAAACTGATGACGATTCAGTAGTTGTGATCATTATACAGTCTATGTACAGCAAACGTGATGTCCTACCCAAGTTTATTAGATCCATGTCACACTGTGGCTTGCAATTACTCTGCAAGATGCCGAAATTTCACTGCTCGTAGGAGGTTTTAGGCAGAGTCGATCACCGCCAAGATGCCGACAGCTAGAGCCATCCGCTATTTGGAGAAGGTAACCTTTAAAATGGCAAGATTTCTACCAGAAACTCCTTCCATGTGCCAGTCACCACACTGAGCTTTAAAATGGCCCTTCAGGAAACTATTGTTGACGTCACAGAGACTATATCCATATTTTATACAGTCTATTGTAGCAACCAAACTTTTCGCACCCTGTCACAGATTACATTAGTGAGCAGCTTTTCTAAGAGGAGCTATTCAGTATTCAAGCACACCTTCAGAAAAGATGGAGAGGATAGTTTTGTTGCAAGTCATAGAGATTGAAGCTGACAATTGTTTGGCACATCATTGTTATTTGTTACAACATTTCCACTTTATGGGAAAACTAATTCTAAATTCCCCTCACTGTTGTATTTTTTTCCCTGGAGTTACTGTATACCTCAATAGGGCTTGGATTGATAGTACGCTTCATCAAGTATCCTTCAGGCAGAGAAGCCAGCTGGCATCAGCTCAGTTTGTTTAGATAACACTCCCGAGTTGATACATTGTAAACCTACCTCCATTAGATACTCTGCCATAAGGTGGTTTCATCATACAGTATTGTGTAACCACTTCTGTGGTGGGTCTGCACACCACTGCTTTTTAGAAGTCTCAGCAGATTTATTAAGATAAAATTTTCATTAGTTATGTGCAGTGTGTTCCATGGATTAACAATCTGCTGACCACAGCAAGGTGTAAAACCACCCAACAGAAGAGAAACAGTAAAATATGTGGTTTTGATAAAAGAATATAAAGTAAGGACACAGAAAAATAGTAATGAAATGACATTGAAATGAAGAGAATTAAGACTTTCACTGCTGCACCAGCATTTAACCCTACATGTGTTAGTGTGTCATTACATAATTATATTGTATCTTAACATCACTTCTTCCTGTCAGCCCAAAGGTTTTAATGTTTATACTGTATGTCTGTGCTAGGGATCAACCCATATGGTTTCAGGTCCAGCACTGATTATTGGTAATCAAAAAGGCTGATAACAGATGAAAATCTTTTAATAACTATTTCTTCTGCTCTATACTTGGAACTCCACCAGTTTATGGAGGCAAATATTGTACTTGTACTAAACTAAACCATTCTGATGTACTATAGATGAATCTACCCTGTGTTATATAAAGTAACATAATTAACAGAAAAAGAAAAAGGTTAGATGCGCTCAAACCAGTCCCCAAGCAGCAGCACTCAGCCTGCCTGGTGCCTCTCAGAGCAGCGTCATTCTTGTGAGAGGAGAGACTACAGATGACTTGTCCAAAGTACCACTGGAGCACATGGATTTTTTGACGCAAAAAGACTCTCATTAGAGGACTAATGTTTGGATACTGTCAGTCTTCACCAGAGTTAAGAGAATTAACAGGAGATTGACAGATAGTGCTATGGGTGAGATGCTGAGTGTGTCAACCCCAGAGAGAGCCAAAATAACACAAAAAAGAACAATTCTGATAATTGTAAAAAATTGGAATTTAGGTGTGTAACATTCATTGGTTCATACATTTATTTATGGGTACTCCATAAACCAGTAAGAGAATTGGGGCAAATCATGTCCTACTACAAAAAAACTTTGTTATATTTTTTGGTGAGATTGTATTCTTTGAGGTTACAGCTCACAGAGTTGACTTCTACATTTAATACAAAATTTAAGCACTTAGAGGCTGGCCCATTGCAGGGTTTAATAACCAAGAGTTTGATCTTTTAAAATATATCTTCCCAGCAAAATTGAAGAGCAAAAATCAGCACACCCTCAAAATACAGTTTTGTCTCAATTCTCAAGAATAAGTTTGTTTTCATTAGTGTATAGTCACCTGAAAATTTGAACATTTTTGTTGCCTTAAAATGAGCCATTTATATTGACAAAGGGCACGGGTTCTCTTCCACGGACACTGCCATGTTGCACAGCCATGTTATTAGTTGTACAGTAGTTCAGAGCAGACAAACCAAACACTGGCTCTGGATACGGCCTCTCACATTTTGTGGCCAGGTTTAGAAGAGAAAGGAGAAGTGTTTGCAATCTGCATGATCTCTGCTTACACTCTCTGCACTAGTCCTTTAAACTTAATATATATAATAAGTATAAGTATACAAAACATTGAGGACATCCATTCATTTAATGAAATCTCTTTTTGAGATATGTTAATTTTAACCTTTAGTCATGAAGGCAAACTGTAGATGAGGGGTGTGAAGAAGTTTGATTTTTATTTTCTTGATAAGAAAAACCTATATTAAGAATGTAAATGAATCTTCTCTGATTTATTAATGTGATAATAATAAATGTGAATAAATAAACAAAAGTACATTTTAATTACAAAGCTTTCAGGAACAAAGTGCGGCTTAGAGAACCTTACATGAATTAAAAGAAAGAAAAGACAACAGTTGAAATATTGAAATGCATTTATAATGAAAGGGGAATTCAATTAGTAAACAATTAAAATTGATGATAAATAAATATTACTTTAAAAGAACATTTATATGGTAATAACACTAAGGATCATTCCCAGAACCATTTTCAGTTTTTTATCTTAATACTCCCTAATTTATAGTGTTTATCAGTTCCTTCCAGACTGCTTTTAAGAATCACACAATTCGTATGAAATTATTTACAGTTGTTAATATTATTTTAGGCCAAAAGGTGCTGCATATTAACAAAACCAACCTAAAGCAAAGCTGGTTTCCTTAGCAGTGTGAATTTATGATTTTAATTGTAACTTGAATGCCTGCACACCCAAGCATCCTTAGATTAATTGCTATTCTGACAATTAACACCTGAGGTTATTCCACATTACATAAGAGGAAATATGTTGTTTGTTTGTTTGTTTGTTTTTTTCCTTCTACACATATAGGTGTATGTGCTATTTATAGGCCTTGTTTGAAGAACGGCATGCTGAAAGTGTCCCAGATTCAGCTGAGTCATGCAGTCACTGCTCCGATTTTAATCGGAGATTGTGCACAAGTAGTTCCAGAGGTTTTGTTGCTGTTTTCGTACGTGTCGCTTGGTAAAGAGGTCATATTTATTCTCCCACAGTGTAATGAAAGGGAACAAACAGGTACCCTTCAGACTCATCACCAGGAGAGAGAGAGAGGAGGAGGGGAAAAGAGAAGGAGATAAGGGGGATTGCACAAAGATGGAAACCTAAATAGTCACTCTTCTCTCCACCTTTATCTTTCTGTTGTGGCAGAAGTGGGAAAACCTTATCCTCTGTCCTTGTTTTTGTGTATTTTCACTCCATTCACCTTTCGCTTGTAGACTGTCCCTCTCATATCAGGAGCCAAGGATGGCCACTTCATCTTCAGGATTTCTGAGCATCAGATTTTTGTGGCTACGAAAAGCCAGCCCTGCGGTTTTGTGCCATCTTTTACGCTCAAGGATGAGGGTGTTTGTGTTGTGCGTGCCCATCACGAGTGCCTCGATTGTGTGCTAAGAGAGCACTGAGTAAATGAGCTTAAAAAGAGAGAGGGAGTGGAGAGAGAGCTCAGCTAACAGCACACAGGAGGCATCGGCTCGGCTTGTGTACAGGCACACTCTGACGTTCAAAGGAAAAGAGTCCGCCTTCAGTTTCCCTGAATTAATTCAGCTTTGCGGCTCATTTTCTCCAGTGCTTGTGTGTGTTGACAAGGAGCTAGTGCTTTTTCTCCTGCTCTGATAAAGAGGCATGGCTTTATCTAGGCACAACCTCTACCTTCCTCTGCTGTAAAAAAAAGTCTTCCTGGTCGCTCCTCAGAGCCAAAGTCTAGACCTCGCAAACACTACAGAAGCACTTGGATAGATTTGACAGCCTGCTCTGTTTAACAGGGGATAAGACAATGACCCAGTTCCCCCCCACGGAGGAGCACTGGATACTCTGTCAGTCAGTAATTAGGTCCTACTACTGTGGGAGGTGTTGCTGTCCCAAATGAATGGAAGTAATTGGACAGGGTGGCTGGTATTTTTAACAGTCTTCGTCTGGATATTGTGGTGTAAGAAGAGCAGACTTTGGTATGAGGCTCATGAGGAAAGTGTAAAGAAGGAGGAGGAGTTGTGGGATCTCGTAGTGAATCATAATTAGTCCACTTCAATCCTTCTTACTTCCTATTACCATCTTATCTCGCCCATATGTTTCATCGCCTCCTCCTTTATTAGTCTTTCTCTGTCTCTTATCTGCCTCCTGCTCATTCTCTCCCTCCTTCCATCATTTTTCTCACTCAGTCGGGGCAAATCTGACAGCAGCTTCTCTCCCCGATAACGAATGATGAGCGCCGGTCCTTGTGGATGACTGACGGGTCACGGAGACCCGACTTGGCCTTTTACCTGATCGTTAACGCCAGAGCAACACGGGTGCGGGCGGCCAATTACGGAGGAAGGTTCAATCAATATAGCCCTTCACTTTGCCTCCCTCTGTTGGCACCGCGTCTCCTTGCCCTGACTGCTTTCCCTTACTGACTGGCTGGCTGACTACCCATCTGGGAATGTGTGAGGTGATTGCAAGCAGCTTGAAAGCCTGCATAATTACGTTCTGCCTGCAGCTGTACCCAGATAACACCAATGATGGACGCAGTGAGCAGCCCCGCATAGGTGGGTGCTAAAGTCTCACCACTCTCCATGTAGACTGTGGAGAGTCTTTTAACCCCCAAAATCTATCTAAATTTTATCATCTCACTTGTTTACCCAGGCTTTTCCCTGTAAGTAGCCTCTGTTGTGCACTAAAAATGGATGATGTGACATGAGCATCTGGAAGTACATAATGGAATTTCCCTCTTTTCTGTCATGCTGTATGACTGGGTGAGGAGGAGAGGAGTCAGGACTTGAAGTGTTCTTCTTTTCTCCCCCTTCCTCTTCCTCTTCCTCTTCTCTATTATAATGATATACACTTATCATCACTACAGCGACATACACATATCCCTATCAAGGATGAATTAAATAGTAAGATGGTATTATCATTATAAAATAGAGATTACATGGTTTGAAAATCTCATATCACGATTATAATGACCAAAATTATCATGGTTGTCAGTTTTAACGTGGAATTGTTAACAAAGGAAAACCCTTCGCACATCTATTGAAACAAGACAGGTGCGTTGGAGAGAGAAGACCAAAAAGTTGCAAAAGGACTCACACTGTCCTACTCGCAATATTAAATTTATTTTGTAACGTTTCGGTACTAGACCTTCATCAGGCAAACAGTTTTTTGTTCATGAGAAGCCATCTTAAATACGGAGTGGTCGTTTCTCCACAACCAATCCCATTCCCACGTGCAAACACAATGTGGAATTGTTAAAATGAACTGAAATTGTTAAAAAAAAGTACTGATACACACATTGAAATCATTTCATGAAGTTTTATATTGAAAATTTCTCAGTGATTTGAAATGGCATCATGTCCTTTGCAATGTCAGCATCTTTAAAAGTGCAGAAATCAAACATGGTTTTAATGATGGTTAAAATCTGAAATGGTAGTACCGTACTGATCATCATGAATTTTATCAATTTATCGTGAAAATGATAGTGGTTTCATTACTGTCATAAAACAATCCTCTATTTTCCTATAGTGACGTGCAGACTTCAGCAGTCTTACAAGTTAATTGCAAGTCACACTGTGCAAAATGGATCTAATTAAGGCTGTCAAGAGAATTGATGTATCAATACTTTTCAATACCACTTGTGTAAAAACAATACTATATTAACAATTTAGAGTGCTCAAGTGCTCAAGACCTCAGTTCAGTTCAGTCTTTATTGTCCTGCCTGAAATTTGGCTTGCAGCAGAGCAAAATTAGTGTTCATTGACTTTTTCTATGCCAGCATTGAGTGTAGGTTTAAAAAAAGTCCTTTTTTGTGTGCCTAGGACACTTTTTTTCTTTTTGCCGTGGAATCAAAAGAGGTATCGTGACGACCCTTGATCTAATAAACTCGGTATGACATCAAGTTTGATGTATGTAGACTGTATGATGATAATACCTACCGAATGATGCAGGTCAGTATACCAAAAAAATGCAATCACTGTGTCATCAGGGAAAACAGCCCAATTTGGAATGCAAATTTTGCAAAGAGAGCTTGAGGTAATGTTCAGTATTTTTAAAACATATGTCGGGAGTGTCATTTCTCATTGTGTTGCTATGGAACACAGTAGATGTAGGTTGGATCAGCAGTCACAATGTGAGGTAGTTAGGTCGGGTATACACTGTGTGATTTTGTGCTGTCCCAGATGAAGGATGACTAGCGTGAAAGAAAATGCTGATATCTATGGTCGAGGCTCCAAAACAGTGGTCCTGTGTGCACTCTGTGTTTCTAAAGTTTGACTACCCCACAAAATTACGCATGGGGGATACCGTCAGCATCAGGCTCTGACGAAAGTACACATACCTTTTTCTCCTCAGTTCTGGCTGGTCTCATGGTCAGATATAATGTCTTGTTAATTTTGTATGCTATAGATCATAATTGTTTAATCCTTGTTTTTCTGGATTCCAGTAAATACACAGACACAAACTACTGTTGCTCCAGCTGTCATACTGACTGATCTGTTAAAGGCAATCTGACAGCTGTGATCCTGTCCAGTGTGTACTGTACAGGTCTATTGAGATTTATTAGGCTTTATAATTATAATAATAATTCCTTATTCATTATAATGAGAATGATTTTAGACACACACATGCTGTGCGCAACTGCGCATGCTGTTTAACATAAATGAAAGGTGTATTGTGATTGTGGAAATGTGCGTGCATGCCTCAGCTAACCACGAGACACCTGCACGCTTTTAACATCAATATTAACACATTATTGCTCATCAAAAATATGTTCAAAGGACACTTTACTAATCGACACTCCTGTGTGGAGAAAAGACTGAGCATTAATAAAGGTGTTATGTGATTGTGGAGATGTGTGTGTGTGCCCCGGCCAAGCGCGCCAGGTGCTCCAGTCTTGCACAGCTTCTTTGTCTACAGCTATAATTGGGCAAATGTATGACGCAAGCAGATGACAATGCTGATGACGTTTTCTTGTAAATTGACTTCTGTGTATGATAATCACACCTGCTGAATCATATGCTATAAACTACATCCATCAAACTTGATGCCGTACCCAAGTTTATTAGATCCATGCACAGTGTGGCTTGCAGTAAACTTATAAGTTTGCTGAAATCTCACAGTCCGCAGGTACCATTATCCTAAATTTCTGGCACTGTCAGACTTTTGTCCCAGACTTTCTTTGTTTGCACAACTGTGTGAACAGCCATCTTTGAACCTCTCTCACAGCGTGACATGCACCAAAGTTTCACCATGTTTCTTTCACGTCTGTCGTTTTTCATCTGGGACATTCCAAAATTTCATTATGTATACCTGGTTTGAAGAGGTAAGGGATAATGTAGTGTGATGTAATAGTAAGATGAGAAAAAAGAAAAAAAAATACAATCCATTAAGTAAAAAAATAGATAAATATAAGGATCAAGAAATAGTAGAAAACGGTACATATGTGTTTTGTTTGGTTGAAATGAGGTCTCAATTTCAGTAATCGAAATCATAGGCAGAATCTGCAGTTCTCCCAGTATTCTTTTTCTCTCCACCCCCGCCTACTCAGGCGTTCGGTGTGTGTCAAAAGAAAAAAACAACACTTCAAAGATGACACAGCGTAGCATACCCACTGATATATCACACTTGATACCATATAGACATCTTTTTAAAGAAGAATTTGAAAATGTAAATGACATTGGCAAAAAAAAAACCCAATGATCCCTTGATCTTTACAAATCAACAATCAACAATGGCATAGCCATTAGTGCTAAAAAAAAAAAAAAAAGTTAAAAACAAAAAATTGAATCCTGACCTTAATTAAAATCTGGACACATCGTCTCCATTTGATAATAGAAGATTATTATTAGTTGAATCCAGTAATATTGTTTGACTTGTGTGTCCCTCATGCAGTCATATTGTGCAGATCAGTATGCTGTGTTCCCTCCCAATAAAATCCTTTGCTTTTCTTTGTCATTTAGCTCTGTAAAGTTTGGGATTACTAAATCAAATTTCTTAAAGTTCTCTTCTCTTCTCTTCTCTTCTCTTCTCTTCTCTTCTCTTCTCTTCTCTTCTCTACGAGTGCATTAGAGACTTCTGCTGACTTGAATCAATGCTGCCCCCCCTTGTCCTATCATCAAAGTAAGATGTAAATGAATTAAAGCCATCTGCTAATAAGCAGGGGCTTGAGGAGCCTCTTTGTTTCAATATCCCATGTTAGCCTAAAAAAACTGCTGTTGCTGCTCCTGCAGAAGAGGATCGACTCTCGTCTCATCGTGTCATCCTTTTACATTCTCGTCATTCTTTGCAGAAAAGCACTGTGATTTTGGGCTCTCAGTGCTTGTTCCTTGCCTCTGATGGTGTCCTTTCTGCACTGGCAAGATCAGAGTGCCTCTGTGCAATTCTAATCAGTGCAGTGAGGAGAGATAGAGTGGGGGTGAGGTGGGGTAAGGTTAGAGACAGACAGAGAAGAGCAGAGCGAGTGTGTGCATTTGTATAAGAAAGAAAAGGGGGGCAATACAGAAGGGGAAAAGGATAGAGAGACTGTGTGTGTGTGTTTGCATCTGTATGTGTGTTAGAGGGAGGGAGAGTGCGAGCCAGAAAGGGGGAGAGAGATAGAGGGAGGCAGAGGGAGGGGAATTGATATAGAGGCAGAGAGAGAGGTGGTTACGTGGAGCAGCACCCCACTTCATCAGGCAGCATACGGCAGCCCTGCAGTGCGATCACACAGTGTGGGAATGGGGCTATGAGATCGAGAGCAGGAGAAAGAAAGCAGAGAGAGACGAGAGCGAGGAGGGGGGGGAGTCAAAAAGAAGAGCTTGAGGGATTTGCTCGGATGAGAAGAAGGGGGGGATGATAACTGAGTGCACTGCCCATCGTGGACGTTGGAAAGGACGCGGCTGAGGTTCTGTGATCTCCTGTGCAGCAGAAGTAGCCGGCGTCAGGACGTTATGCCCTGTGAGCAGTGAGGGGTAGCGTGTGTGTGTGTGTGAGAGAGCCAGGAGCAGCTGCTGTGTGTGACTGCATCTGCGCTGCTCAGACAGGCAGGGGATGCAGCAAACCTCTGCCCTGAGCACAGAGGCTGCTAGCTGCTGTACCCAGCGAGGAGAAGAAGGAGAACCAGGTGGGCTGGGGCGGGAGCGGGGGGCGCCTGCCTCAGGAAGGAGCTAGCTTAACCTGCACTGTGGTCCCTGCAGTGATCCCTCGCGTCAAGTCAAAAAGGCTCACCTGCCCGTCTGTGGGATCTGAACCTGGATTTACTGCTTTGAGAGATGAGAAGCACGTTCTCTGGCGGAGCCTGCTGAAGAGTGTGAATGCTGGGCAGCACTGGCACCACCAAGGACACTGAGCCTTTCTCCACTGGCAGACAGCTTACCTGGAGCTTTATCAAGGAATCTATACTTGGATTTGATCATGAATTGAGGAGTTTGGAATCAGCACACTGTGGAAATCCTAAGCCAACATTTCTTTTTTTGATGTAGGATTTACAATATGTCTACCTGACCGCACTCCTTGTGGCTCTGGAGTAAGGAAGAGAAAATTATTTAAAGCAAATGTGTATTCCTTGATCAAAAAATAACATGAGTACCTCAACAGTACTTTAGAATGCTGCTACCTTCATTGTATGAGCCGTGTCCTAGCTCTCAAAGAGGTTGACCAATGAAGCCATGGGACTCAGCCAGAGCTTTACAAGTATGTGGTGAAAAGCCTGACAAATTCATTTTGGGGGATCTAAATATTTCTGTGTTGCACCGTGATGGAGTTGTTGCTGATTTTAGGGAAAATTACGGGGATAGTTTTAGTAGATAATGTGTGATGTATGAAAATGTCTGATTTAGTGTTAAATATTTACATTTTCCTTCAAACTAAAAATTATTTAGCCTCTTGACGTGTAGTGTACAGTATTATTATGTTCTTCTTGGACTAGCTAGGCACTTGTTCTTCTTACACTCGCTCATCTGCTCACTAAAGGAATGTTTAGTGAACCCTGTTTGTTGGAAGATGCCGTAGTGGCTCAATCCAACATAACTAACGATACCAAGCATCAGATGGGCTTCCTTTCCTCCTGCACTACCTCCACCCTCGCCTGACATCTCCAGTCAGTCACACTAACACCAGTGGGTGTATATTAGCCTAGTCAGTCCCCCTGCAGGGCTTGAGCTGGGCCCGCAGCACTTCCTACCCTCCTTCTGTGTTTGAGTTAGCTGGGCCCCCGCCTTTACCTTGGGAGCCCCTCACCCCCGGCCTGGACCCTGTCTCCCCCCCACCCCGCCTGGTGCTGCTGCACTCGGCTCTGCCTCTGCTGGCCGAGGATGATGTGGCAATGCCATGTGTCGTCCTCTGAGTGCCGCTGCTACCGGCTGAACGGCTTCTCCCTGCTGAAGCGCTTCCCTCTCTCGGCAGATGGGGCCTGTGGTAAAGCCCTGGACCAGCCGGTGGGAGAGTGGCTGGAGCACGTGGGGCTGCCGCAGTACGAGAGCAAGTTCCTGCTCAATGGCTTCGACGACCTACGATTCATGGTGAGTCACCTGCAAGCACGTCATCCCAGGGGTCGCTTCCACTTTACATCACCCTGTCTCTCCCCGTGTCAACCTAGCTGCATTCGTCTTTTTATGTCACCACTCTGCTCATCTCTCAGTAGCTCCACACTCTCTCTTCTTTTCACCCCTGCACCCTTTCTCCTACTTCCCCCCCTTCATAACTCCTCTTCACCTCTGTGCAATGCATGACCCCGCTAAGATTTATGGCCCCACACTGAATCCCTTTAAAGAATATGGGCTGTCACCAATGGCAAGACAAATGACAACCAAAACCCATTAACTTTTTCCTAGCATTCCCAATCATGCTGTCTCATTTACTGTACAATTCTAAAGCCACCTCCTTCTCCCTCTTATATTGAATCTTCTGATTTACAGTCATTGAACTTGACCTAGGGCTGGGCGATATGGCTTATAAATAATATCTCAATATTTTTAGGCTGTTACATGATCTACAATATATATCTTGTTACACACATTTTCTCTAGAATAAAATACCGTAAATTAGGACTGCAACAAATTATTATTTTCATTATTGATTAATCTGTCGATTATTTTCTTGATTAATCAATTAGTTGCTTGGTCCAAAAATGGTGGAAAATGTTGATCACTGTTTCCCAAAGTCCAAGATGACGTCCCAAAAATGTTGTGTTTTTCCACAAGCCAAAGATATTCAGTTTACTGTCATAAGAGAGTGAAAATTGTTGCACTTAAGAAGCTGGAATCAGAGAATTGTATTTTTTTCTTCAAAAATGACTCAAAACAATTAATCAATTATCAAAATAGTACATTAATTTAATAGTTGATGATAGTTGACATATGATGATCTTATGGAATATGATTTATTGCTGTAGATTAAACTACCCAACAGTATATAAAGTAATCACATTTAACTCAACATTGAACATATACAGAATGATTTTTGATAAATAATCATCGGTAATGTGGATATAATGACTAATTGCAAATAGGCAAAGAGTAAAACAGCTGTAACAGTCTGGTATGGTCAGAAAATCATCAGTTTACTGTAATGCAGCTTTGAAAAAACAACACTGCAATCATGATATAACTAAGGTGATATCTAGCCTCATATCATGATATCAATGTAATATCAATATATTACCCAGCCCTAACTTGATCCCTGTGTACATAAACCTGCACAAACACATTAGAATTTATTCTAAATACACTTTGCATGGTTGCTTGCCAAATCTCATATTCCTCTACACATTCCTCTGCACATTACACTCTGCTGCTTGTGGTGCTTATGAGACGGTGCACAATGTATGATTACACTGCAGCAGCATGCTCTAATGCTGTGTTTATATACTGTTTACTTTTTAGACTTTAATTGTACATGTTTGCATGCAAACATTTATTTTGGTTACAAATGTATTATTTTCCTAGTAAGTCAATGATCAAAAGCCCACATGATTTGTCTCCTATGATGGTTTGAAAAAAAACAAAAAAAACACGATCAGACGGATTAGTGACTCTAGAAAGGATTGACACACTGGATGAGTGTTTTGCATTTTTAAAAACTCCTCTGTCAGATTACATATTGATAAATTCATTTAACTGCAACTCAAAGGACGTCCACAATCTGACTAAAAGCGTTATCGTGTTTCCCGTAAAGAACAAAGTAACTTGATATTGCATTTGGCGCGATGATTGTAGAAAACACCATCACGTTTTCAATCCCCTGGTCATGTTACTCTGAAAAACATGGCTGAACACTGTAAATAACTAGGCCCAAAGGGTAAATGCGGACACTTCTCAGACCACAGAGCTGCATTAGCACTATGGGCTATATGTTACATCAGTTTGTCACGCCTGAGCTCAGTTAAGTGAGACCAGTAAGCTCAGAGGAAAAGTGGTTGTATTCACAAAGTGCTCCAGTGGAGGACTGCTGCTCCCTCATCTGTGTTTCTTTCTGGTACGGCATGAGATCACAACATAATGGGAGTCCTTATGAACATGTGATCACTCCTATGAGGGGCCGTACAGATACAAGCTTCAGGCTCAGATTTGTATTTGCTCATCAGGTGACAACAAGCCTGAAGGAGTAGTATGTGGAGTAATAATATACTGTATATAGTCATAGCAAAGGAATATAGCAGGGGTGTGTGATATGTTTGATGATGTAAGGTGACCTTGAGTGTCAAGAAAGGCGCCTATAAATAAAATGTATTATTATTATTATTATTATTATTATTATTATTATTGGATTATAGCTAGACTGATAAATTGTCTGGGCTTGTATTGTGTTAGTTGTTAAGCTTATTGTGGATATATTAAATGGTATTGTGTATATGTCGGATAATAAGTGACAAGACTTTGTGGTACAGAAATGCCAAAGATATGTTTTAGGTCATGTAAAAAAAAAAGTTTCACCAATACATAGTTTGTCCATCAGAGAGATGTGAGAGCAGTTTATTTTACAAATGTGAAAAGTTTTTGAGGTATGTTATGCTTTTATTTCCACTCTGTCTCCTAGAAATTCAATTTATATTTGACTAAATACTTTTCATAATTACATTGTAGATTTTGCTCACAGAGAAAGTAGCAATGGGTTCATATAACACTCAGGATTCGCAGGGAGGTGGTTAGGCATGGATGGCGGGCAGGAGTTTTAACACCACTTTCCAGGGTTCATCTCCAGACTCCTAAAACTAAAACACCCTGGTTAAAGTACAGAAATATTGTGATTTGGGCTAGGTTTAGGCAACAAAAGCACGTTGGTAGGTTTAGGAAAAGATTGCCATTTTGGTTAAATAAACAAAGTTTCAAGTCACTGCTGACCTTTGAATAATGCTGTAGTTACTATGATGGGTTAGTGTATTGCAATATTGCCTGTTTTGGCAGAAAACAAATAACAACAAATAATCATCATTATGTTAAAAGAAAACGTATTTTCCCCAGCATTATGTTTCCCTCAAAAGGTATTTGCTGTTGCAGATTAGTTGTATATAAATGCAATCTCTAGGAGACAGGGCTCCTTTATTTGTAAGCAGATGTTATAGGAAATGAGGGGAGATAGACAGTAAATGATATTAAATACAGGTCCCAGGCTAAAATTTGAATCAGTGGTGTATCGTGCATAATAAGTGGTATGTATCTTAACCACGAGACCACCTGGACGCCCAAGGATCCATATCAAAAATGTATGTAAATGTTATGTAGGGATGCACCCTATGGATTTTTTTCAGCCAATAACAAATACAGAGGATTACCTACTTCTCGTGGCAGCTAACAAAAGGATAATCGATAATTTCACATGGATGATTTAATATTCCACAGCTCTGCCTGAACCAAGTCTGACATCACTATTACAACAAAAACAAAGATTTTTTTTTTTAACTCTTAAAATGTTCAGTTAGTTTTTCAAGGAAATGCTTTGACATAATCTGTTAAATCATATATTACTATAGCTGATGGGGATATAATGATAGAAAAAACTGTATGATAATATGATAATACCAGGATTAAAAGTCCATGATGCAATATTTATTGCTATATTGAAAAACAAAGAAAACTTACAACTTGACAGATTTAATAATAAATAATTCTAATGTGCACAGAATATTTTGTTCACATAAATTTCACTTTTTCTTTGAACGTATAGTGCTTCTGCTTTTCGTCTTTAATAAAATAACATAAAAGTTGCCAGCCATGACCTAGGCATGTGCAAATTATTAGTGTGAACTGTCTTGGGTAATGAATTCTTGAATTATCTACAATTGCAAAACTAAAACAATGCAGCAGTCAGTAGCAATCCTGTAAAAAACAAAAAACAAAATATGAAATAAAATAATGGACCATGTAATATTGCGGTAGATATCGTCTGTTATGATACAGAGACATTTTTTATAGCAATATTCAATATACTGTTACATCCCTACAATAATTTCATTATCAGAATAATGAGTAATAACATAAATTTCCCATTATCGGCTGATCATTTATCAGCCCTGCTATTTATTATGCAAAATAATCAATTAACCTTTAATATGGATAAATTGGTTTATCACTATATATGTAACATAATATTGCAATAATGATATATATCATTTTTAATTGAGAAATGGTTTACAGGTAAAATTGGAATGCTGTTTTTCCACCAATCCAGTAAGTACCTGACAAATAAATGTACTTAATTAAATTGATGCATAACTCCTGTAAATCCAATATCACTGTAAATCTCTCCCGCCAAGTGATTTGCAACTTTGCCCGCAATAGCCTAATATAACCACAGATATTAAAAGAATAGCTAGCTGAGGATTAAACGTATCACAGTATCTTTAGCGGCTGACAAAAAATGTTATAGATTCACATTCTGTTTCTCAGTACCAGTGTACAGATATCTGGACAGTAATTAAAAAGAAAACAAAGCAACCTTCTTGTCTTATTGAATTGGAAGATTCCATGATGATCAAGATTTCCGGGATATAATGTGATGAGGGCCATGGGTCATTAGTCATTCTGATGTTCATTTTCATGCCACAACTAATGTGTCTGCTGGACTTGATGCATCAAGGAGATAAATCATTAGCTTCAGAAGGCAAATTACCCATGGATATTTACAAGGATGTGGAGGTTGCAAACAAGGGAAAGGTCAGAGTAGTCAGCCAGACATTGTGAATGTTTAATATTGTGCCCTTTTAGATTCAGCCAGACTTGCTTCAGATGTGATCAATCTAACTGAAGTTGAACGTCACAATTTGTTTGTGGGATTCATTGTCAGTCAAAAGGATTACACACAATTTCTTTCTTCCTTTTTTTAAATAGCATTATGGTTTGTTGCTCTGATGTCCAAACTAATGTGGCAGTGAGGCAAATTCTCCAGTGCAAAACATCTTAGAAGTTCCCCATCATGCATTTACGTTGCATCTTCCCTGCATTAATATTGCATCAGACTCTGCAGCCCCCTCTTTCTCGAACGTTATAATGTAGAACTGAACATACATATTGTAACACGTAAATTAAGCCTTCTTTCTTTGCCAGATTATTGTTACGCCCGTTGACTCTTGAAAAAGCAACAAAATTTGATTTTTCTAAACAATTCCTCTGTGGTGCATAGCAATAGAGCAATTCTAATTCACTGTTGCATTAACCGAGTGCATTTAGTGAGATGAAGGACTTCTACCATGGCTACATCTGCAAGTCGTATCAGATTAAGTCAGACTACCATAGCTCATAAGCTATGTAAGAACTGAACCATACATTCCCGTCACATGTTTCAAATGCAGCATGAAATAATAAGTTTGCAGAGTCTCCCGAGGCATCATCAAACTTCAAACTGTGTTAATAAAAGTGGAGAATCTATTTTGGGCCTCCCTTACATCAGACCCCGTTCATTTTGACCTTTATTCTAGCGATCAGTGAGTAATCTCCAAACTGCACCCTGATACAGGCCTGTGAACACTGCTGCATTGTGCTCTGAAACCAATCCAGTAAGAGCAGATTGACTAAAGACTACAGAACATTTTAACATTCTTGGCCAGGAAGAATCAATCTGCAGCAGTCCACGGGGAAAAACGCTTAGCTCCACATTTTCAAGGTTCTCCGTGTATCTTTATTCCTGCCTATAAACTGGAATAAGATGACAAAGCAGCTGGAGCCGCAAATATGAACAGCTACATGAAACAGACAAGAATCTGCTTGTCAGTCAAGATTTCAGGAGGTGGAAAATGATGATTGTTCATTGTTTCTAAATTAAGGAATTGTTACAAACTGTAGTCAAATATTCCAGTTTCCTCTTGGACGGTTTAGTTTCCCTCAATGAAGCACAACAGCGATGAGATCCTGTAGATGCTGCTGCAGTTATGAAGGCTTTGTTCCCTCTGAGTCGCACCAGATCAGATTGATTACTCTTGGCATGCACAATTTATTTGACTTCATTGTCCTCCCACTCTGCTGTTACTGCTTGTGTCAGAGATATGCATATTCTGTGTGTGTGTGTGTGTGTGCCTGTGAGTGTTTATGTTGTGAGCAAGCTACAATTTCACCCTGTAGTTAAAGTGTACAACAAGTTATGATACTTTTATTGACCTCTGTCAGTATAGTGTCTTTCATGTGTAAATATTGTGTGTCTTTAAATGCAGACATTTTAAATTAGAGTTGCAACGGCAAATCTATTAGTTGTCAAATATTAATTGATCGCCAACTATTTTGATAGTTGACAAATTGGTTTTAGTAATTTTTTAAAGAAAAAAGAGGAAACATGCTCTGATTCCAGCTTCTTAAATGTGAATATTTTCTGATTTTGTTGAATATCTTTGGGTTGTGGACAAAACAAAACAAACAAAACAATTTTTTGGATGTCTTCTTGGGCTTTGGGAAACAGTGATGGACGTTTTTTCCATTGACGAAACAACTAATTGATTAATTTAGAACATCATGGACAGATTAGTGGACAATGAATATAATCATTAGTTACAGCTCTAATTTAAATTAAAGTGAAACTTTGGCACTTTTCATGTAGATATTCAATCAGTGTTGATGGTAAATGCAGTCAGTTGAAGCAATAGATTTTTCAGTGTGTGATATACTGACCAAGAAAACTGCAGCAGCGCCTACATGTACCAGGATGCATTGTGGGTGAGCTTGTGACTAGGGCTGTGACGGTATGGATTTTTTTCTTACCATGGTGCCAAAGCAACATATTCCGGCAGGATGGTGAACACCGCAACTGCCTTGATAATTACGTTTTGTTGGACTTTATTGAAATGTACTGTCATAAGAGTAGCGTAGCTCCTTTAAGGAAGCGGGAGGCACATAAATGTGTGTGGCAGGCAAGTGAAGGAGAGCGAGCGTCAGACTGCCAGTGCTGCTCATAGCGGACCAGAAACTTAAACTCAGAAGTAAGTTGTTCCCCCACCGACGTGTTCGTGACTGTTCCGATCCTTAGGTATATTATAGGTCAATGCACTTATCTCGATATGACATAAATAAAATAAAAATGAAATATGACTATGTGATGATGGTAATGAGCTTAACCTCGCGGTAAGCATTACATGCAAGCGGCATTGCGGTAACATGGTTATAATCACAACCCTACATATGACTCCCACGCCTGTGGTGCTGTTGTCATAGCTGTTACCTTATTGGTCAAAACATAGTGTTAGGTGACAAGTATACTCGGCTTGCACGCCCCCTGGCTACCCTGAGGACGAGGCTAGAAATCCAAGCTGAAATAGCCTCTTCCTTACATCCAGAGACATCGCTGTGACATCACTGGATGTGGATGTACGTTTTCTTGGTCAGTATAGGACACACAGAGGAATTTATTGCATCAATCAATTACATTTACCGTCAGTACTGACTGAACATCCACATGAAAAGTACTGAGATTTCTCTTTAAATGAATGCACAAAAAATTGTAAATAGAATTGATTACTGACTTATTTCCATGTACTGTACAATTGTATGTCTATACTGTGTATTGTCTCTGTGCATGTGTATGTGCTTGCGTGCATGTGATTTTGTTTGCATGCATGTGTGTGTGAGTGTGTGTGTGTGTGTATGTGTGTGTGTGTGTGTGTGTGTGTGTGTGTGTGTGTGTGTGTTTGTGTGTGTGTGCGCGCGTGCGCCTGTGTGTGAATGTGTTTATTTGCGTGTGTCTCTTGCGTTTGTGCACATGTAGGGAAGTAACGTGATGGAGGACCAGGATCTCAGAGACATCGGGATCACTGACCCAGGACACAGAAAGAAAATCCTCCATGCGGCACGCAGCTTGCCCAAGGTACTTAACATCATAACTTAACCTCGGCACTGAGGAAAGACGGTGACTGACAGTGACTCAGGATGAAAGGTCAAAGTATCAGTGTGTTGATAAAAATAGTAGATGAATGAAAAAATAGATAAATATAGTAAATGGGTACAAGATTTTGTAATTGTGACTCAATACAAATGCCATATTGTTGGTCTGACCTGTGGTTCATTAGCTTGGAAACCAGACATATCTGCTGAGCTAATGCTTTCATTCACTCTGGCAGATAACAGATAAAGGCGTATAATTCACATTTGCAAATTAGTCTCACAATGCCAGGCTACTGTTCATCAGAGTTGAAGTAGAAACCTTGCAATAAAAAACTGTAAATGGAAAATCGTTTTTGGCCACAGATACTATATATTTAGGGGCAAAAAGGAAAACCAAGTTAAAAACGGAACTAAACTACATGTTGCATTACTTTGCTAACTATAATTTTAGGTAACCTGAAATACATTACATAAGGATTGTATTTAGGAAATATTGAACCTTTGTAGTAGAGAATGGGATGGTAATGATAGATAATAGTGCATATGCCAGGCCAATTCAACTACTCTTTTTAAAGCATCTGTATGCTATGATTGTCTGCAATAGGATTACATAATCTCCACATGTGCCATTCGGTCAGTCAAGCCTCACTTTACACTCTCGGCTGGTTGGCCACAGAGAAACTCATATGAGCCAAGCTAACAACAAGCCTCACAATGTTTCTCTTCAAGCCAAAGAGATGTAAAGGTGATTGTGCAAATTGATCCTGCGAGTCAAGTATTTATTTACTTTGCTAGCCACAAGATGTTAAAAATCGTTGCGTTTATTGTGCAGTTTTGTTCCCTGGGGCCAAGGTTTCCAGGTCCCTTTGTTCCCGGGGTCGTAGGTTCCCAGTATCCTATGCTAACCCCTAATGCTAACCCATTATGTACTATGTAGGGCTGGTGAACCATGTGAACATAGGAGTGAAACACCTTGGGCCACCTTGCCATGATGGCCAAAACAACAGGGGCAGTGTCCAGCCTTAGTGGTGAAGAATTACAGCCATAACTGGAAAACAAGAATATAAGCCCTACATTCCTATTTTAAATCCTTTTCTTGGAACATGTACTTGCTCTCTTACGTGTGTCATTTCCTTCACT
>JAJHUR010137567.1:0-23230 GCA_027495735.1 Lutjanus campechanus | reverse complement strand
GATTAGGACTCATTAGGACTTGACCTGATGGTGGCGCTGAATGAAAAGTCAGTGGATGAGTGTGTGCACCAACTTTCAGGTCAATATATCCAATAGTTTTTGAGATATTTCAGTCTGGAATAAAGTGATGGAGCAGCCAAGTGAAACTGCCGATCATAGCGACACGCTGTGTAGCTAAAAAACAAACAAAACAACAAAGTGAAAAGAAAGTTCCTGGATCAGGACCATTGTGTCTTTTGTTTGTACTGTATCACAAAACCGAGCATGAATTCTGTTTGTGTAATCTGTCAGACTGGCAAACAGAAATCAGATGTTGCGTTGATATCCACAAACTGGCAGGCGACCAATCGCACACTGACATGAGATCAGCTGCTTTTAGGCTTTCGCTGCTCTTCACAGGTCAGTAAACACGCAGCCCGCTGTGTGTTTGTCTGAGCGGCTGAGTGCAAAGCCGACCTTCCCTCAAACCTAATTACTGTACCTTGTCACTGTGAAAGCCACACAGTTATTCCCACACACACACACGCACACACACATGCACACTCCTCTTTATTCCTCACTTAGTCATGTGGCTGTGCTGGACCAACGTCACACTGCTTCCTGTGTCTGCTTTATTCTCCACATATAAAGCGGACGTGAAGGATGCTTATGTGCATCACTTAACCCCAAACTACCAGAAGAGTTTATAAAGATTGTGTGTCATTGGAATAAACACTCTGCTGGTGCAGTCAGGGTTCATACGAACGTCTCCTCGCTGCTCTTCCCAGAATTCTTTCACTGTTAATTTTGACCTCCCCGTAGTGTGACGCTACTTGCGTCTGCAGGACACGGCGTCAGTTTCTGAGGAGTTTAGGTGACTGGACGGGAAGAGACGAGAGAGAGAGACGTCTTCCATCCTGACTGTTTCTATGGCGTCCCATCACTCGCTGACTCAGCATAAACAGCTTAAAAGTTCCCATGAAGTCAAAATCGATGGTTGAGTGTTTTTTATTTTTTATTTTATTTAACGCATACAAAACAAGAGGAGACAGTCACATAGAGACACCACAAACACTGAGTGTTGTTAATGTGCTATACATCATCTATACACTCGTATCTCGCCCAACAATGACAGAAAGTCATTTTGCTGATATTGTCTGGCATTTTTTCATTATATTTCAGTTTGTTAGTTTTTGTTAGTATGACGCTTTGTGCTCTGTTTCCCAGGAAAAGACAAAGTGACTGTATCTCCCTAAAAACATTAGATTTCAGCATGTTGACGGATTATTTTAGGACCTTACGTCAACCACATAGGAAAAATTAAGCTGACAAACTCAACATTTCCAGTAAATCTGGAATCTGCCAGTGGCTACAGTAAACACCAATCAATATTGGCAACAAGTCCCTCCCTCGCTGCCTGTTTTACAGGAAACATGCGAACAATAAGCGATCTGCTATTTGTTTCGTGGGAGCTTTAAAATTATAGTTCACCCAGAAATGAAAATTCAGTCATTGTCTTCTCACCGTCACGTCAGGTCGGGTTTAGTTTGTTAGTCCACAAAACACTGCTGGAGTTTTTGTTTTTTGTTTTTTTTAACAGGATTACAGTGTTTCAGAATCCCACAAACAATGGAGGTGAATGGTGACCTGTTTTAGTCCAATAGGATGTAAACATGGCGTCGATCTCGCGATATTTTCACACGTGCGATCATTAAGAGATATACGAAGTCTCGCAAGATCGACGCCATGTTTACATGCTACCTGCTACATGCTACAGTTGACATTTCTGCTAAAAACATGGTGTAAATGGCGTCTTTTGTGGTTAAATTTTAACATTGTGGCTTGCGGACACTTGGATTACACCACACGAGCAGGATGGAGACATTTTGTGTTTGTTTTGTGTTCTTTTTTTTACATTTACATTTGGTCTCCATTCACTGCCATTAACCTGTTTTCTGCTGAAACTCCAGGATTGTTTTGTGAACTGAAGATCTTCACATCGGCATAGAGGTGAGTACATATTGAGTGGATTGTCATTCAGCAGTGGAATATCACTTTAATGTTCCGACATGCCGTTTGCACACCGTCACACCACACACACAGTTCAGACAGTGTGCATGTGAACGTGGCTCCAAGCTGAAGATCTACAGTGAAGATTCAGGATAAAAACATGGTGGAAATAACATTTTTTTAAAGTCAACTTGGCATGTTTTGGGCTTTGGGAGACTTTCGAAAACTGGTCACCATTCACTTCCATTGTTCAGGAGATTCTGCAACACTGTTTTCCTGTAAAACTCCAGCAGAGTTTTGTGGACCAAAAAAACTAAACCTGACCTTCAGTCAGTATGAGGGTGAGCAGATAATGACTGAGCTTTTATTTTTGGGTGAACTGTCCCTTTAAGTAATGAAAACTCTAAGTTTTTGTTCGGATTCAACAAAAGAGATAAAATTAATTAATCAGTGAACTCTGTGGCTGCTGGCAGATGATTTTTTCTTGTCATTATGCTGCACTAAGCAGGCTCACTGTTTCCTGGCTGCAGCCTCATATTTACTGTCCTCACATGAGAGTAGTGTTGACCTCCTCTAACCCTCGACAACAAAGAGAATAAGTGTATTTCCCAAAATGTCAAACTTTCTCTTTAATGAGCAAGTTGGCCTCAGTTTGAGTGTTTGCACATACTTTCTTTGTGGTTGTTCTCGACTCTTCAGGACTTTAATTTCCCACTTTAAATCATCTGCTTAAGAGGCGAACCTGCTGAACCTTGATCCCAAAGCTATTAGCTGTGCCACTCAATTAGCGTTTAATTAATGTTTGGACTTTAACTGAAGCTTTTAAGGGTCTCAAGTCAACTTCCATCATGGGGGTCCATCCGACTAATGCAGGATAAATAAAGAAACAGTAAACAAAACAGACAAATACATGGATGAGCGAATGTTTTCGTTGCATTAAACTGTCAACATTTACTCATGTTATTGTGTACATGTTAAAATGTTGAAGTCGATAATGTGGGAAAGGGGGACAGTCCAAATGTTTGTGGTCTCGTGTTTTGAAATGTGTTACTAGAGAGGAAGACTATTGGCTCGTTTACTCGGGAAGGCGGAGCTTTAATGTCACGAGGAAGTTTCCTGCGATCTCCAGCAGCACATTACTGTCAAATAAATTAGAAAGAAGGAATGTAGGAGACACACAGAGGGAGTCTCTGATGGGACACGCACTCAGGAAGAGACACTATCATTATCTACTCGCCCTCATGCTGATTGAAGGTCAGGTTTAGTTTTTTAGTCCACGAAACACTGCTGGAGTTTCACAGGAAAACAGTGTTGCAGAATCTCCCAAACAATGGAAGTCAATGGTGACCAGTTTTCAAATGTTTAAAAAAAAGCAACAGAATAAAAACATAAAATGCCTCCATACTGCTCGTCTGGTGTAATCCAAGTCTCCTGAAGTCCCCAACATGCCAAGTTGACTAAAAAAATGTTATTTCCACCATGTTTTTATCCTGAATTTTCACTGTAGATCTTCAGCTTGGAGCCACGTTCACATGCACACTGTCTGAACTGTGTGTGTGTGTTGTGACGATGTAAAAACAGCATGTTGGGGCTTTAGGAGACTTGGATTACACCAGACGAGCAGCATGGAGGCATTTTATGTTTTTATTCTGTTGTTTTTTTCACGTTTGAAAACTGGTCACCATTCACTTCCATTGTTTGGGAGATTCTGAAACACCGTTTTCATGTGAAACTCCAGCAGAGTTTTGTGAACTAACAAAATAAACCTGACCTTCAATCAGCATGAGGGCGAGTAGATAATGACTGAATTTTCGTTTTTGGTTGAACTACCTGGCGGCTCACAGGGAAACACCCCGGACAGGCCTGAACACACAGACAACGGCGTCATCACACACCTACATTCATACAGAGTCTCCAGTCCGTCTGATTTGCATGCCTGTAAACTGAAGCCAGGAGGCCGAGGGGAAAAGACAAAGTCTGCCTCCTCAGGCTCTGTATCTTTCCTCTTGGAAGTTTAAGCTAATAGCAAACACATGTGGCTTTACTGCACCTCGGTGAGGTGAGTCATCATTATTTGCTGCACGTTGCTCGGCTCCCTGCTGCGTTCACATGGCAGCATGTCATGAAATAATTCAGACCAGATGTTGACATAACAAGACAAGTGGGTTATATTCTCATATCTGTGTTTTAATATCACCCCTGATCAGATCGAGTGTTTGTGATGCCTGATGAGAGGCTATTTTCAACAAAGGGGTTTATTTGCGGTGCTCGCTGCCTATTTTCTCACTTTGCAAACCAAATGAAATGAAAATGAGTTTAAGCTCTTGTGATGTAATTGAGCATCTTAGAGCGAACGTTAGGACGGGACCACTCGGCTCGTGCGGGGGGTTTTTGTTCCCTTGGTAACCCGGTAACCATGACTGCAGCTCTTTGTTTTCACACCACTCTCCCGAGTTCAAGCACCGTGTTGGAGACGCCTATTAATCACCACTCGTACGGCGAAGTATGTTTTTAAATGAGAGCGCTGACTCATTTCCACCGGTGGAGTGGGTGCCCGTCCGATGAGCCACATGCACCGTTTAGCAGAGCTCCACCTCTCCTCTGCCACATTTATGCCTCCACCTTTCTGACATTTAATGCAAACTGATCCCCGCTTTAGAAACGCTCGGGCTGGGTTCGGCCTCTCCCGTGCCAGCTCATCCAGGTGTGTGTTTACCGTCTGTAAGCTGTAAAACTTTATGATCCTGAATGTAAAATAAATACTGAAATAAAACTTGTTTTTCCTTTTGTGTAAACACATTATGGTTTATTTCTGGCCGGCCGGCACATAATCGCCATCCTAAACCTGAAAATGGAGATTATAACCCTCCATTCAAACAAATATAATGAGACATTACAGCAGAATGAACAATCATTCTGGCAGAGAAATTGGGTAAACAATTTCAAAGCAGAGTCTTGTTTTGCGTCTGGGTTATTTTTTTGTATTTATTCAGATGTGATGAAGATGGTTTTTTATATAATGAGTTGGATGGAGGTTTTATTTTTAGTATTTTTAGCATTTTGACATTTATTCTGATAGTGGATGGTGAAGAGATGACAGAACAAGGAGAAAGAAGGAGAGGGTGAATAATCAATGAATAAATGAATAATGAATAAGAAGCACTGGTCTTCAACAGGAGGTCCGTGACCCCTAGGAGGTCGTCAGAGTTACTGCAGGAGGGGTGCCAAATTAGTGTTTGATCATTTTTTGTAATGTTTATGTTTATTTTATTGAAGAAGGGACAGTGAACATTAATTAACATGATTGCTTAAAGGGATAGTTCACCCAAAAATGAAAAATTCAGTCATTATCTTCTCACCCTGATGCTGACTGAAGGTCGGATTTAGTTTTTAGTCCACAAAACTCTGCTGGAGTTTCACAGGAAAACAGTGTTGCAGAATCTCCCAAACAATGGAAGTCAATGGTGACCAGTTTTGAAAACAAAACAAAACAAAAAGTCTCCATACTGCTCGTTTGAAGTAATCCAAGTCCCGACATGCTGTTTGCACACCGTCACAACACACACAGTTCAGACAGAGCAAACGAGAGAAGAGTAGGGGGTCCATGGCCTGAAGACCCCTGAGTCAAAGGCAACTGACCCTTAGTGAAGCCCCGCCCTCTTTAGTTACTGTTGCTACGCCTGTCAAACTTTCCATTCTCGCAGCACCACACACAAAAAAAATTAAAAAATAAACCCGACCTTCAGTCAACATGAGGGTGAGTAGATAATGACTGAACACTACAGCCACAGAAATGTCTATTCCTGTGTTTTTGTTGCCCATTTCACATTTATTCGAGTTAAAATTAATGCCGAATATTTGCCGAATTAGTTAGTGTCTGTTTATGAGTCATAAGAAATCATTAATAATCTTCTGGAAGGAGTCGAATGCTTATTACGATTAAATCGATCAAAATGTTAATGGAGTTTGGCAGGCAGAGTGTGTATTTTCAGAGCAGAGGGTTTTTGTTTTCAGGATAATGGTTTTATAAACAGCTGATCAACTTACAGCGTCGGACTCGTCATCACTTGTTATTGTTGAATTACAGTGTTGCGCTTGTCTTGGACTCCTACAGTGTTCCTGCAGCCTGCCTCAACAACTCAACCAACTCAACCACAGACTTTATATTAAATAAGATTTCAACCTATGGCTCCAACTTGGTATTTGCTATTCTGCAGTTTTTACATATTGGAGCTTGATTTGAGGATTTATAGCAGAGGAAGGAAAGATTTATATCTTCAGTTTAGGGAAATGGAGCCATAATTCAGCCTCATAGACCCACAGACAGGTTATCTTACTGACACATTTCATTATCAGATTTCATCCTAACACTAAAGTTACTGTAAAGAGGCTGCCGGTGAAAATGGTCTCCTTTAAGATCTTGTCAGCTGTTTCTCTCTGTTACTTTAAGTGGTTGTCAGAAGCCTCCAGCAGCTCATCTGTTTTATAGTTTGGTTTGGCAGCCGGCTTCTTGTTCCTCTGGCAGAGGAAACTCCAGCAGTTAAAAATAGTCTAGTTAAAGCTGAGCTCCAATCACAGAGAGCAGATTTCCAGGACGATAATTTACCTTTAAACGCTTAATTCTTTACTGAAAATCAGCAGCGGAAAGAAAGTTTGTCAGTTTTGTCACATGATCATTTTTTATCAGTGTGCATCTCTTTATGGGCCTGTTTTCTTTTTCTGCCAGACAGAGTTACTATCCTCTCTCCCTGTTTATATCTTGATAATGTTTCTCTGTCTCTGCTGAATCTATTCCTCATGTCTGTCAACGGTGTTTGGACTGTATTAAACACACAATGTGTAAATCTGTCAGGTTAAAACAATAACACAAGACGTCGTTTGATGACGTGGGATGGTGGCAGTTTTTATCTTCAGCTGATGAAAATCTATCTGACGTGACTCAGGCGAAGGCAGAGATTTCATCTTACTCTTGGAGACGGACGATAAACAGAAAATAATTCTCAACAGCAGTTCATGGAGGAGACACCAACGTATAAAACTTAACTCGTCTCAACTTATTTTTAAGGTTTGTTTTCGTGGTGAGAGGAAATAAAAACAATGAGAACCTGTTAACTCAGCCTGAATTCATTTATTTCTCATTTCTAAAGTGTTTAACGTGTATGGTTTGAACATTGTTGGAAACATACATAACAGATGTCTAGAATAAAGATAATATAATTTGAAATTTGATCTGCCTAATATTACATGTTACGTTTACTGCATCACACATTATAATCCAGTAATATTATGAGCCACTCTGCATTATTAGTACTTTTATTTTTGAGTCTGTAAGAAAACTTTGATGCTGACATTTATGTACTTTTACGTAAGAATCTGAAGACACGACTTTTACTTCTACACTGTTGTTGCTTCATTAAAGGACTCGTGTGTTTGGTTTAGTGTTTCTAGCAGAGACGTTCACCCAGAGTCTACGTTGACCACGCCCTCTGTAGATAAACAGCTCACTGGAAGGTAATAAACACACAACAATTCTTATTTTCAGATGGTTATGCACGAATGAAAACACACTATATTAAAATTCTGCTGTATTCTGCCAATAAATCCCAGTAAATCCTGATGATTTAGATTTAGGTGCCCACCTCACATATTTGATGAACAGCTAAAACAAGGAGGAAATATCTCACAAGGTGTCTCATTGTACAGTTATTAGTTAAAAAGAACAATATGAGAAACAGCAGGAAATGAGCTCAAAGTCCAGTCACACTCGGCCTGGAGTTCATTTTGATGTGGTTCCTTTGTTCATCCATCTGTATACAGTAACACATTACACAAAAATGCACAGTTTGGCGTCACAATAGACTCACTTTCCTCCCTGTATTTATTATTAGAACAGTTGTGACTTTAATCTTTAACAGTTTTACATTTTCTGTTTTTATTATTCTGATCCATGCTGTTGTTGAGGCAACTGTTTTCTTCCTCCAGGCATCAAAATAAATCATTTGTTTCAATCCTGATTGTTTTTTTCTCTCTCTGTCTGTTTCTGTGTGATTATTTGTGTTTCCATTCATCTCAACAGATTCCACACTACGCTCTCCTGATAACAAAATATCATCGGTTGCATAAAACAAAAAGTTTACACAAGTTCCGTCCTCCCACGTGCAGCCGCGCCTGATCAGGTCTCTGCATGTTTCTGTCTTTTTCCAGAAGAGATTCAGACGTTTGATGGCTCGAATTAGACGTGAATCATGAAGATCTGCCCAAACAGAAATCTGCACACAACGTTAAAATAATACTCAGATATTTATATGTGGAGTAGGGGAGACCGGGGATGGTGGTAACGCTGTTTTTGAACTTAAGTAACTCAGTGGTTGTTCATGCTAGAGCTCCCAAACTTTGATACACAGTATTCATATGTGTCTGCAACAAATAAAACTCTTTTGGACGTCTATTGCACCCGAGGTTCTCAAACTGCGGTACGTGTACTACTGGTGGTACGCGAAGAAATGTCAGAAATATCTTTTTTGAATGAAATAAAATCGTTTAGAAACAAATAACTATCAAAATACTGCAGATATTCGAATGAAAATTCATAAAATATCAGATTACTGAAATGTTTCAATATGCACATAATGCACATAGTGTGCGTATACGTCATTTATTAGCTCGTCACAAGCTAAACTGTGATAGCATGATAATAAGCAAAGCTTTGGTACTTTGAGAGCTGAATATTTTCTGAGGTGGTGTAATAAATAAGAGAATCTCTGCACTACACAGTTGCAGCTCGTGTGAGGTTATCTCAAATACAAAGAAGTCCGTTGTTACAACCTACCCCACCACATACTGCACTGTAACACGAGCTGGCGATTGGATGTAACAATGAGAGCTAATTTGCTGATTTAAGACACACTATCAAATTTCTGAAAGAAAAGAACAAACAGTTTTGAATAAAGAGAACAATTTAATTTTCCCTTTTCTCCAATAGCGCCTGAATTAGTGCCGAACCCGACCCTCATTAGCATATTTCAGCCCGAACCTGATTACAGCCCAACATTTTTCTTGACAAGCTTCCCCTTTATGCACCAAAAACAGAAGCAGTTTTCAGTGACAGGGACAATACATGCAGGGAGCTAAGTGTCAAAAACTAAACTGGGGAGAAAAATGAAAATAAATAATAAGTATAGCACGAAGCTGAAACTCGACGTGAGCCTGTGAGAATATGTGAGAAATGAGGCCCAACCCGACCCTCAATCATATTGTGATACATCACAATAATGGACGTGTACGACATCGACGACGTGGCTGCAGCATTTTTATGACTGGTCAAATTGTCAGTGATACAACTAACCCTGCGTGACAGCGCTCCCCAGTCTCCCCTAAGTGACAATTAAAAGTCAAGTCTATCTGTCAGAGTTTAAATTGCCGGAGCCAAAAAACAAATCAGTGTTTTATTTTCATTTAATCTCAATTTGTGTGTGTCCACGTTCAGAAGAGGCTTCATTACGCAGCAGGATGGAGAGAAGAGATAGCCTCTGTCATTTTCCACCACCAGTGTGAGAGCGGCGTTAATGACTTCGCCCTCGCCTCTTTAGCGGCTGAGTGTTTGAACAGGAGGCGGCTGCGGCGGCGGCAGTAGGAGGGCGGTGGAGGAGGAGGAGGAGGAGGAGGAGGGGGCGGGAGAATGGGGAGACGGGGCTGATTGACAAAGAGGAGGGGAGGCTGCTGTGACTCACGCAGGCTGCTGCTGCTGCACCGTAGTAAACAAACCTGCCTGCCCGCTGAGGCGCTCAGTGGATGGCTGCTGTCTCCATGGCGACCCTCCATCACACTCAGATGCCTCCCGGCAAAATGATCTTGTTTTCTTGGACACACGCAGGCTAAAGAAGTAAAGGAATAGTGCAACATTTTGGGAAAATACTAAATATCAGAGGAGGCAAAAGTGAAAGTGCAGATTCAACGTCTTTACTGAAATAAAAGTGAACAAGTACACGCTCTGAAGTGCTGACTGTTTCTGTGCAAAGCTGACTGAACCTCATCTCTTCTCTGATTTGTCTTGCTACATATTTTACTTGTTATGTCTGTGATTTGCACTGATCAATACCACCGTAGAATCACCTTTTCTGTGTTTTATCGTCCCGTCCACTGAAGTTGAAATATGTCTAAGGTGGCGCACAATGACTCAAAATAAAAATAATCAATATTTTCCCTCAAATTCATGAAAAACTGAAGCCTGTTTTGAAAATATGAGAAGCAGAAAGTGTACATGTTTGTGTTAAAATGTAGGAAGTAAAAGTAGAAAGCTGTCCACTGAAAGAGGAACTTCCATCTTGTGTTGATTCTGGAGACCCCCGGTGCTTCCACCACCACAACCACAAAACATGACAAAATAAAGATTATCTTCATAAAAAAAGTCCCTTCCTTCTTCCTTTTAACTGGCTATCGTACCGCTCACTGTAACTGTGCCTGAGAAGCTGTAAACAGACTCACAGAGAGAGCGAGCGACTCGGTGGCAGTTATTAAGAATAACGATGTAGAAGAAGCCGATCTTCTCGTGAACGGTCGATCTGTTTATAGGTCAAACACAGCAGAGGTTCCTCATTTTTCCTCAGCCGAGGAGAAAAATATACTGTCGAGTCCCTTCGATTAAAGACACACGTTTTCTACCATTTACAGATGACGCACCCTTGAGTTATACGTTGTTAGACTAAAATGTAATCTGTGTATTCTTATATTTCATCTCATGATAATTTAAACAAATCAATTTAAAAGCTTTTCACAGACCCCCCTCGTAGAGCGCAACAGACCCCGGGGGTCCCTGGACCCCTGTTTGAGAACCACTGGTGATTTCTATTCCTTTCTATTTCCTTTTTCTTGATTTTTCTGTGAAGAACAGCCCCGGGACATATACTGTAGATATGTTATCAGTGTCGACTGGCATGAATGACTTCAATTTCAAATCGAGTTCAAAGAAATAAACATTAATAGTGAAGAAAAACCTTGTTTCATTATTATTTGCTCAAGATAAACATATTTTCTTCCACCTATATCTTGATTATACATGAATTATTACATTTTATCAGAAAAAGACAAAAAAACTTTTATTGAAAAATGTGATCTAACAAAGTTAAATAGCAAATATTAACTATATATGCTGTCTACACTGCTTGTTATTGTAATCTGTTCAGTATTTTTACATAAGTTGTCGTCGCTGTATTGATTTAAAAACCACCAGACCCACAAACACATGAAGATTATTATTTTTTGACTAATTCATAACCAGTTAAAAACTCCTTGTAGCAAGTTTAAATACAGTAACAAAGTATTTCTATTCCATTACTTCCTCTGCTAATTATGAAGCTACAATCAGCCATTTGGTTTGGTTAGCTTAGGTTAGCTTAGCATAAAGACTCGAAACAAGGGTAAACAGAACCTGGTTCTGTCTTAAAGTTACCAAAACCAAAATCTGCCTGCTAGCATCTTTAAATTAGCTAAGATAAGCTAAAATAATGCTGCTAACAGCTATTTAATTAATCATCAACTATTTTGATAAGTGATTAATCAATCAAGTTATTTTTCAAGAATAATAAAATTATGTTTCCAGCTTCTCAAATGTGAATATTTTCTGGTTTCTTTACTCTGTGACAGTAAATTGAATATCTTTTTGTTTTTTTGTTCTGACCCGTCTGACTCGTGTCTCTTGTTTGTTAATGTGACCAAACCAGTTTCTCCTCTGGTTTAGAATAATGATTGTTAGTGTCAGTCTGTATAAACCAACACCTTCTGAACTGAGCAGCAGTCAAAATGACCTCACCCTTTAAATATTTTTTCCACTGGTCAAAACCAGATTCTTGTTTTAATAAAAGCACTGACGCACACACTCACACACACTCACACACACACACGCCTCCCTCATATCTTCCACTGTAACTCCAGAGTCGTCCAGTCACCTACTTGTGAAGTGGAACCACTGAGGCTCCTGATCAGTTAGCAGCTAAAAACACACTCGAGCGATTCTTCTTCCTTCCTCGCACATTTTTCCTGAACCTCAGAAACCACATCTGCCTCGTCTCAGTTTCCGTGGAACAAAACACCAAACTTTACTCTCTGAAATTCTTTTATTAAATACAGTTATTTATTTTACATACAGTACTTCAGATAAAAAAAAACAAATACAAATCAGTTTTCAAGAACAGCAAATAGTCACATAATAAAATAAAATAACTTTAAATAAATAATAAATAAATAAACACTAGTGCTCGGGAGCGTCTCCCGGTGGTAGTTTTGTTGTGTGAAAGCATCTCGTTTATATATTTCTGTGTTTTTATACTTGATGCCGCCGCGGCTGCCGTGCACGCAGCCCTGTATGTACAGTACAGGCGTCTCTTTCAGAGGCAGACGTCGCCTCCTGCTCACAGTCTCTGCTGCTCACAGCTTCACGTGTCCTTTAGCTTCCGGAGCCCGGACCCCCCTGACCTGTACGCGACCTCGCCAGAATAACTCCACACCAAAGAGGCACCAAACTCCCTGGACCGAGGTATTTGTTCAGCGTCGACCCTTTTTTCCCTCAAGTCTCCGCTGCGCGTCAGTTTAAGCTTATGTCCCTTTTTCTTTTTTGATGGAGTTTCTTAGCCTGTCTTGGCCTTTCTGCTGAGCTCCGTGTAGGTGGAGGACTTGAGGAAGCGTGGATAGCAGTCTTTCTCCATCAGGGTGTAGATTTTGGCTTGGGCCAGCTCGAAACAGGCCTGTGTCGGGTTCTCCATGTTCTCCTTTGTGGCGGCTTTGGTCACGTGGTCGAGATTCACCTGCAGAGGAACAGAGGAGGTGCAGAGGTGAGTGTCAGGCTTATGAACTTCATGTTAATGTCTCTATTTGTCTCTAATGTCTCAGTCTCTGCCCCCTTTTATTCGTACAATCTAATAAATTCACAGTTTGACATTTTGTCTCTGTGCCAAGTGCCAAGAACAACTAAATTAATATCAAGTTTATGTGATTTTGAAGATTTTTTTGTTTTGAATCATAAGAAAATTCACTCAACTTGTCTATTATCTTAAAATTCAAAAGGGAAAGTTCACCCAGAAATGAAAATTCAGTCATTATCAACCCACTTTCATGCTGATTGAAGGTTGGGTTTATTTTGTTAGTCAAGGTGGAGTTTCACAGGAAAACAGTGTTGCAGAATCTCCCAAACAATGGAAGTGAATGGTGACCAGTTTTCCTGTGAAACTCTGTTTGCAGACTAACAAAATAAACCCGACCCTCAATCAGCACGAAGGTGAGCAGACATCCCTTTAACCTTTTCAAAGCCACGACAAACAGTTTATTTTTTGCGGAGTATTTACCTCACGTGGCGCATCGGAGCCGATGAACTCGTCGTAAATTTTCTTGGCTTTGGCGCCCAGCTTCGCCGGTTTCGTTGCCTGGTAGTCCTCGCAAGCCAAGTAGAAGGCGAGGTTTTCCTCACTGAACTCTGAGACCAGGAACGCTCTGAAGAGGCACAGTCCATCTGAGAGAGAGAGAGAGAGAGAGAGAGAGTTAACATCTGGGGAGGCAAAACATGTGGAATGATTGAAAACATCTGCACCAGGTGTGATCTGGAGGACTTACTTTGACTGGACAGCAGCTTGTCGAACGACTCCTTCCATTTCAAAGGCTCGTTGACGTTAAACCTGCAGGAAAATGGAAAAGAAATCATGAGAAGAAGGTCTAAAAAATCACAGAGGTCGGCTTTAATTTGACTGACGTGCTTAAAAAGAGAATTTAGGCATCTGGTTTCACTAAGTTTTTCAAACTCAAATTCTTAAGTTTTGAAATAAGATGATTTACTTTGCTCACAGTCAGCTGTGAACCCAATTCCTCATCATCTGGGTGCTTGAAAATGATTGCAAATGCAAATTTAGTGAAGACAGATGCCTTAAATGTTGAGTTGTCTCTTTATTTTTTTTTCCTAAAGTGTAAATCTTACCTCAGTTTGTCATTTTTCTTTGACTGGCTGATGGTGCTGTGATCTGACTTTTGTAGTAAACTTCCAAACAAAGCCTTCAGCTCCTTTGCCCTGCGAGGATAAAGAAAGAAAAAATGTTAGAAATCAAATTTAGCAGCTTTAAGGTCGAGCTGTCTAAAAGGCTTTTCTTCAAAAAAAGAGACAAAACATGAGAAAACCCTGGAGGATCTCACCTCTCCAGGCAGGTGATCGGCAGCGAGTCGAGTGCTCTGCACATGATGAGACGAGGGTATTTCCAAAGGTTTTTTTCTTCCTTTCTTGACACTTGTTTGTAAAGTATGTGGCGTCTTACTGAGCCGTCTTCCTCGCCGTGTGTGAGTGAGTGAGTGAGTGTGGTCTGCCTTCTGTGTGGGAGAGTGACTTTTTTTATAGGGTAGTCCTCTGTGTGACATCACGCCTCTCAGCCAATGAGACGAGACGTGTGGGAGGATGGGGAGACTCCCCGACACACTGATTTTCCTCCAGACTACTTCCTCACTGCTGAACAACATGTGTGATGGTGACTGAAGCGAGTGAATTACTTCACAGCTATTACAAGTCTTTGTGCCCAGTGAGGGTGTGTGAATGTGTGTGTGTGTGCGCGTGTGTGTGTGTTATATTTCAGTGCTTTGGAGGAGAACCAGACGTTCTCATCAGGGACAGAAAATCCCCTGAAAGTGAGAAAGTTGCGACAGCTTTTTTTTATTTTTCCTTTGAAGGAAGCTACTTTTAGACTCAGGACTCGGGGGCAACGAGTCCTCGGATCATAAATGATTCACAGTTTGTTGGTGAATTCCAAAATGAACCAAAAACGAGCAGGTCTTGACCGTAACCGCGCCGTGAACCCAAATAAACCAGAAAAATTGAGGCAATCACTTACGACAATTTTCTTACGTTCATTAACTCAAAAGTTGGAGGTTATCAGAGTTTAAATGTTTGGAGTTTATTCAGCCCTCTTAGTGCAACAAGTTAACAGAACTGAATATATTCACATAGTACAGTATAGAGAATATTAGTATGTAGTATTAGTAAAATATAGTAAGTATGTTAGCTAATTATTTAAAGTACAGTGAACTTAATATTGTATTTTTCGACACGTTAGTAAACACAAACGTAAGAACAGTTCTACTGGTAATCAACATTTTTAACTCAAAACAAATTTGAAGTTTTCACGACTTAATACAAGAAATTAACTGGAGGGTTTGGTTTCGCAGGTCCTTTGCTTAAAGGGATAGTTCACCCAAAAATGCAAAATGCAGGCACAGACTCAGTGTGTGTGTGAAATGATTTAAGTCTCAGACTCTCAAATTCAGCCAAACATGGCAGAGTTATGTGCGTCCTCCTGAACACTCCCTCTCATTACCAGCTGTCGTCAGTATTTCACAGTTTTAAGTAGATTTTATATACAGGCTGTATGTGCGGGTGGGGGTACGGTTGATGTTAACTGAATGTTAATGTTAAATAGGCTGAAAAATGTTTGTGAAACACTGTTGTAGCTGGTAAATGTGGTGCTATTTTTAACTTTTCAATACTTGGGTTTTGTTTATATCATCATACCATTACAAACTGATCATATAGTCGTGATCAATCAATCTGCTGTCAAATTAATGCATTGACTAAGTACCAGAGCTGGCCCAAGGCACAAGTTAACTAAGCACCTACTTAAGGCTCCTGTGGCCACCAGTGATTGATCAACATTAACAATAGTCAATAGTATTGGTGGTGCTGTGGCAGCAGCTGGTGGCCCCTCTGCTCAGGGTGGGGCCCTTCGAAGAGGAGCCACCTGTTAAGGCTTGGGCCGGTCCTGGTAAGTACCTTCTTCAACACTAAAAGTGCAAGTAAAGACATCAGAATATGTAAATTGAAGTGGAAATTCCCTTAAAAATTGTACAAGGAAGTTGTGTTCAAACCAAACTTAACAAACAAACAGGATTCGTGAACGACGTGCTGAGGGTGGATCCATCCAATGCAAACAGGTTCAGCTGAAGTCAGTTCCTGAGAAGGAGTCGGTCAGTTCCAAAGAACGAGTTTCATAAGATGAGCGGTTAAGGTTGAGTAAATATTGTTTTCATGGTTGAAAGATCATCTCTGGCAGCAGGAGTCAGGAAACAAATGCACGCCAGAATGAGAAACAGGTTCACTGCCAAGCACGTATGCACTTAGAAGGACTTTGTCTCTGTGCTGTGGTGCAAAAAAGGTCAAAGTATAGAGAGTGAGAGACAAAAACAAGAGCTGAGAAAGTCAAGAATCACCAACGTAAACGTGGCAAACCGTGACTGTTAGAGCAGTTCAGTTCGGCCAAAACTGAGCCAGAAACACCAAAAAAATGCAGCAAAATGGAAAAAGATCTTGCAGGAATAAACATCAGGCAGCAGGTAGCTTGTGACGTGTTTGTAGTGTGTAGTTGCCACATACAAAAAGCCCAGTAGAGGGCAGCAAACACCACATAATGTTTTTTTTTCTAGTGTTTTCTGCATTTAAACTTGTATTAAACAGCAGATAATTGCCTAATATTCGCTATAAATTATTCTTATTTCTGTTTCAGTACCACACATGGTTAATACAGTATCTGCTGTGCTGCGTTACTGGAAGTAGCTTTAAAAAAGAAGATTCAAGTATCTGAAAATTGTTTTCTAACAGTCCTCTGCAGATGCTTCACGACGCTGCGCTATCAAGTTAGCCACCTGGAAAGAGTTTGGGTCTCGACTGCTTCGTCTCGAGCAAGACATCGCTGTCCTTCGAGAAGGCCGAAGGGGTTGATTTTTCGTCCCACCCACTGTAAATCAAAATGTGACTGGTTAATTCACCTGTCACTTTCTCAACAAACACACAGGCTGTTGCCTTCTTCAGCTCTGACCTTTCTCTGCCTGGAGACAACATTAATGTGTGGTGGAGTGTCCATGACACGGGACGAGAGCTGATATCAGTGTTCGTCTGGCTGCAGTCGGGCAGGAACTGTCCTCGTGGCACGCAGGCCTGCAGCCGGAGGGGAGCGTTTGTTTGTGTCCGGGGCTGAAGGGGTCGGCTATAATCTTTTGCTGCTCGCTGCAGGATCTCGGAGGCATCATGCAGGTCGTGGAAGGAGGGCAGATTACAGCCGGTCACCTTCTCAGCAGTCTCCTTGACAGTGACAGCAGCGTTCCAGATTATCACCTGCTGATTCTGAGCTGCTTCGTTTGCTTCCATAGTTTATTTTTCATGACTAATACAGTATTAGAGGAGAAATGTGTTTTATATTTACTATAATTTATCACAAAATGACCAGGATATGTCATCAGAGATTAAAGCATGTTCCTCTAAGAAATATGTTAATGGGGGTTAATTAAAGTTAAAGATCTATAGTGAAGATTCAGGATAAAACATTTGCATTTTATGTTTTTATTCTGGCGTGAGGGTGAGTAGATAATGAGTGATTTTTCATTTTTGGGTGAATTATCCCTTTAATATACAGTCTGTGGCTCCAGCTCACTATTCGCACTGCAGCACCTATTTCAGCGCACACGTTTCCTCCTTTAGAGGCCCTGAAAATGCTTTTTCTTATTTTCTTTTTCTCTGAAAATGTATTCTCTTAATCAGCTGTCAGTGCTGAATAATCGTACTAAAAAAAATAAATGAAGAACTTTATTGAATTGTTGCTTGTTGTGGCAGAGGAATACTTTAAAAAATTTAAAATGGTTTCAAGGTCACAGCTTGATTTACAAAGTGCATCACCGATGAAAAGAGACAAAACAGAAGAAAATCAGAACAGCATAAAAATTGAAAACGGCATAAAACAAACAAAAGCACGGCATTAAAAATGAAAACGAAGCACAGCGGGGAAACAATTACTGCAATAAAAACTGAAAAAACTAAACTAAAATATTTATACACATAACGTTTATTGCCAAACAATTACTTGTCGTCCCAAAAGTCCCATATTTATTTCTTTTATTTACCTCACAATCTTCATTATTGTCCTCAACGGAGAGAACAGAGGAGTCACTGGTCCATTTAATGAACGTCGTCACACAGTAACACAAAAAGTGTGTTTATACTGGATGTGTCATTAGGAAGAATTTACACAACCACCGTCTGGACATTTATTCCTGTCCGTCTTTTTCTGTCAAGTCATCACCGAGCAAACATAACTGCTCCTATAAATAGCCACAGGGTCGAGAAAACTATTGTTCATTGAATTAAAAATATCTATATTTAGACTGCACAGAGAGCCAGCTAACAGTAAACTCTGCTAATGGGCGAGTGTGCAGGAAAACGCTCAGGAACGGGAAATTCAGGCAGCCGGATGAAAATGCAGAGAGCTCATTGGAAGTGTCTGAGTTAGCTTCCTCTGCCGGCGGCACTGAACAATACTTCCCCTCTAACTGGCTGCTTTATGTGACACACAGTGTCAGCGGCAGGTCACTTCAGCCTGAGATAATGAGCCGATCCCCTGCTTCCTCTGTTTAACACAGTCTTAAGAGGCCTTAACGGGCAGAAAGGGAAACGCTCAGGAACAGGGCATGCAGCAGCAGCAGCAGTGTGGGTTTAAATGGATTTTGTGAGGAAGAGGAACAAGTAATCCATCTTTTGTTGGCGGTGCAGGGAGGAGGCATGAATTTGGCTTCAGGTGGAAAAGGTGAGGACAGATTTAGAGTTCACCTCATAATACAAGGAGCGTTGATTCAAGGCAATACAAGGAGGAAATACAACCCAACACTGCCATTAAAGTATATTTACACCTGACCCTTCCTAAGTCCCGCCTCTTTTTGCTCTGTGCTCCAATAACAGTTGAGCAGGCTTGTTGACCATAACTGGAACTCAGTCAAGCTTCTCCTTTTATGTTTCCTGTAGATTTTGTAGATACTTTGGAACTGTAAAAACAACATGTAGTCACATCTCAAGTTAGCTAAGATTAGCAAAATGCTTGCTTACTACACTTACCAGCTAGCTATTCTGCATGAATCATCAGCTGGCTAGTTACATCTGATAGCTAATGTTAGCAAAAGGCTATCTAACTAGCTAGCTAATTGTTCGCTATCTAGTTAGTTAGATTTTTGCTAACGTTTGCTAACAAAGAGAACTGAGGACAGCAAACGTAGGAAGGTTGACAATTAAAAACAGGCGATTCAGTGAAAAATGAACAGATGAATTTACTCTAATTCAATTATTTATTTATGAATTTTAAATTTGACCTATTATCACTCCTAAATTACTGTGTTTAATTTGCCAAATGAAAATGAAAATTCAAAAAATCTGATAAATGATGTTATTATTAATGTTTGTTTTTAAACTGCACCTTGGTATTTTACATTTACACAGGGGTGGAAGTAACTAATTACTAATACTCAAATTACTGTAATTAAGCAGTTTTTTGGGTACTTGTACTTTTATGAGTACATTTTTAATCGGTTCAATTCTTACAGGAAATACATTGATTAATGATTAATGATTAATTCCTGTAGAATCTGGCTCAGTAAATATCTGACTTATTTTATTTCTTTATCTAAAAAGTTAACTAACTAATTCAGTCAGGCTGCAATTTACTATGAAAGTAATGTGATTACAATTTCAAGCAGTTCAGCAAAGCTTAAAAACTCTGCATTAAAAATCAAGTGTTTTCAAGGATTTCCAGCACCTGTACGAACGCTGCAATTTATACAAAAGTCTGTAAACAAAACTGTTTAAAAAGACACATTTGTTTGTCCTTGATTAAAACTAGTAGGACACAACTGAGACGTCTCAGCTCTGTGATAATAAATCATTATTCTTCTTTTGGTACAAATTAGTTTGTATAAGCTGCTCTGCTCAGTTTTTAAGAGTGTCTCTGTGTGTGTGTGTTCGGGCTGTGGGGGCTCCAAGGAAAAAAGGTTGGGAACCACTGCTCTAAATTTTGCTTAAAGAAAAAAAAAAATCAAGTTAATTTTCTTTTTCACAATCCAAATAAAAGCTGAACTGCTGAAAGTCAGCCTTCAGCTGCTCTGTGCTTTGACAGATGAACAATATCACCATGAGCACCATGAGTAGGGTGAAGTTCAGAGCCTGAAGAGCCTGTCGGTCTATTTTTTGCTCTCGAGTCCGTGTTTTTAAGAACATCGTGGCTCCGACATGTTCCAGTCCTGAGCCTTCGTTCTTGACGATACTTGACATGTTGTAAACACGTTTTCATTGGTGGAGTTTTATACAAGTAAAAAACAAAACAAAAAAACATGATCACAGTCATGTTTTTTCCTTTTGATGATGCACCTTTTGATAATTATATGAGATTTAGCACTTAGCACCTTATTAATAATGTATTTATCACAATGCATTATGAGGAAAATTGCATTTACTGCTGGATGTGGTTAGCTGATAATTGCTGTTTTAATGTTCACAACTCATTTAGCTGCAAATGTTTGCAGCTGACACGCTTTTTAAAAACCCTCATCAGCTCCTGCCTGTGTGTAATTCTCCTTCAATGACATAAGTAAAGATATAATTGATGTTATATCACCAGACGTTGTCTGTTATCTAACAATAGAACAGGATCCTTATTGTGTCCGCTGACACAGATACACACTGACCAATGTGTGCATTTTGTACGCGTCACTATTGATTCAGTTTCGATCTGGGTTAGTCAACAAAGGCGTTATTAAGAAAGATACAAGGCTGCAGCGACGACACACACCCACACATAGTCACGTATTACATAAAAAACTTCTTAGGCTCATAGAAGATGGCATGAAGAAGTCATAACAGCCCACATTGTGATTACGGTGATCACATTATTAATATTTAGGTCATAATATGTTGTCCAAAAGAAAGAGAAAAAAACTGGGTCATCTGAACAAGCAATGAAGCTGACATTTAATTTTCTGGCTCCGTCCCGCTCCGTTCACCGTTCATCTCCTACAGTCAGCAGAACTGGCCCAGAAATGTCTTTTTTTAAAATGAAGATAATTGTATAATAAAATAGAATTTGGTTTATTTTCTGTGTCTGACAAACAGAACAATGCAGGAAGTCGGGATGAAGAAAAGTGTCTCAGACTAAAAATAACAGGCTGCATTGGTTGTTGTTCAAGTTGTATTTTAAATCTAATATATTTTTAATTTTATTCTCAGTTGAATAACCTGCATTTTTACATAAAAAAGCTGAACTCTGGAGCCCATCGAGCAGCTGGCAGAGTGCTTGTTGCACACATTTGCTATAAACAGGAAACACGCATGAAGCTAAAGCATGAAGCTAAAGCAGCCCATGGATGTATGAAGGAGAGCGGCCATATTAGCTGACTCTTCCTGGACTGAGAGCTCCCAGTGAACACGGCGAGACCAGGACCAAAACAGCCCTCGAGATCAACAGAGAACCCAGTTTAATGACAGGTAACAGGCTACAGCACCAAGGTGGCTCCTGGCACCCTGGAGCTGAGTCATGATCAAGCAAGCTAATAGCAGTTAGCGGTTAGCTAACTGGCAACAAGTAAAGCTATCTGTCCATAAAGAAACTCTGTGCTGTACTCTTGGTCAGTCTACGAGGCTGTTTGCTGCTTAGCCCAGTTCGGTTGCCTGCTAACAGCAGCTAACACTTGTGGTTAGCTACTTTAGCAACAAGGAAGCTACAGCTATCTGTCCAACAGGAAGGGTTAATAATTAAATAAGTGAGAGCTGAAGCTGAGCAGGCAGACGACATCGGAAATATTTTCTCCATAAAATACGATCCACTTTCAGCCAGATCAGAGAATTAAGTCATGATGTTGTGTTTTTGGACAGTGAGGCCTCCAGAAATACTCCGACCCGCTCCAGTTACTTCCATTCTGCTGCGTCATAAGCGAGAAAGCCTTTAATTGGATGCAAATTTAGTATACGCCCCCGAGTGCGGGATGAGTCATCAACAGTTTTGAATCATTTTCCAGGGAAAAACATACTCTGAAATATTACTAAAAATACCTGAGAATATCTGCAAATTGACATTTTTGTCATTGTTGGGACAGATACTGGTGTATCAATGACGTATAGCACAATGCATTTGATTCTATGGGAACTTTAAGGTAGCTATAATCAATATAATAAAGCTACAATAATATCCTTCTGATGCCTGCCAGGCAACAAACGGCACAGAGGCAAAATGAGCAACTATCTAATGGACACAGTGGAGCATTTAACAGCTAAAGAGCCAGATAATCACTTCAGGAGCTGGTGGAGACCAAAAGCGGAGCTAAAAGGGGAGTTAATATTGGACAAATTAATGCCAACGTTGGTCCTCATCTGTTAGACGTGTAAGTAGGAAATTGTTTGCTAACAAGTTAGCCACGTCAGCTTAGTGATAAGTAAGCTTTGTGTTTACGGCTTGTTGTTTCAGAGACACTGAGCTTCATGCACGAACAGATTTGTTCTTAAGTGGTTACGTATGAGTGATTTAAGAGAACTTATTTTGCGTTATTTTGAATTTTCTTTCAGATACGAACACAATTTTTGAGGTCCAGCACTAAACAATTATCAGAACCAGTAGCCGACCAAATAAGACCTTGTTGGAGTGTTTTATTTGCAGTTTAAAAACCTGTCTAATGTAACTCTAATTTTTAAAGTGAAATCACAGGAATAGAGCCTGCTGTCACTCTGTTATGACTTGAGAAATACTTACTTTTTTGTACTCAAAGTGTGGCACAGCAGGCCCAGCGATTCATTTTTGTAATTGCTGCCGAACCTCGGCACACTTTGCTTCTGTTCTGTTCTGTTCTGTTCTGTTCATGCTGCACATAAACAGCTGCTGTTTTGCAGCTTGAAGCTTCGGCACAAAGAGGAGGACTGTTTGTGCTGAACTTTGTGCAGGAAAACATCAGCGGAGATATTACAGAGAGGGCAAATTTAACTTCACCATTCAAGTGTTTCTCATTCGCTTCTGCGACAAAAATATAAACACAACGCTTTTTTGGGTTTGCTCCCATTTTCCAGGAGATGAAGTAAAAAATGTTTGAGCTCTTCTGCGCACACAAAATGTTTATATCTCTAAAATTTTGCTCAAATTTGTTAGTGAGCACTTCTGCTTCTTGCCAAAATAATCCATCCACCCGACACGTGTGGCAGACAGAGATGCTGATTAAACAGCAGAATTATTACACAGATGTGCACTGGACTGGCCACAATAAAAGACCACCCAAAAATGTTAAGTTTTGTTTTGAAAAAAGACATTTATTAGGCACCGACCCATGGTTTGAATTACAGGGGAGCTGTAAGGGACCTGAGCTCCCCTGAAAGGTAAGTTTGAGATATTCAGGGGGAGCCCTAAAACATTGTCCATTTTAAGTTATATTT
>JAJHUR010137566.1:0-27952 GCA_027495735.1 Lutjanus campechanus | reverse complement strand
TACACATGTAGTATGTCAGAATCAACAAACCTTGTTATCACTTATATAAAAAATTCTTCTTGATGAGTCTGACAAAAGTAGAACTACATATCTGACGTTGCAATATTACATTATTTTATCAATGATTTTATAGGAATATACTTTTCCTCCCTGAAAAATTGTCTTTTTTATGGGGGACCGCCTTTTGTTCCGAAACCCCAATAGTCTGAGTTATAGAGTTTTTGCCTTTGATATGTTCGTGTATTTTGACATGCAGATGTTTGTTGAACTTCATCAAGTGACCTTTGTCATTATGGTAATAATTATTAGGTGACCTTTGTCTTCTAGTTGGTTTAGGGAAAAATAAAGGTGCTAAAAGCAATGCTGGAGATAGATAGGTCGTCGAATGCTGAGGTTTTACAGACCTCACCCAAACTCAACCATGAGTGCTCCTTTTGTATTGCATTTAAAATAAGAAAATTACCTACACCAATTAAGTTACACATATATGTTCGGTGCAATGGGTCTTTGGGACAATTGGTGTTCGTTTTCAAGGTAATGGGTTGTTGGACAAATGAGTTTTTGGTCCAGTGGGATGAAAACATAATTTAAAATTATGGTAAATTAATTGGTATGGTCATTTAGAATAATAGTTTCACACTAATTCCTGGATATCTGTGGGCTCATGAGCATATTATTTGACCATAGTTACTCAACAGATGAGCCAAGATAGCCTAATACTGCTGTTTTACATAACTTCAGACTACACTAAAAAAGAAATTCTGGGCAAAGCGGTACAAATTCCCCATACTGTATCTTTTCCACCGAGTCACATCAAGTTAGGCTTTTCTATGAGTTCTCCTTTCAATAACTAATGTAATAATACTCTAATATTTTTTTTCACTTTCTTTCACCGAGCCTCTCACTTTGAAACCTTCTGTTTTAGATAACTACATTTCTTTATTTTTCATCTGTTTACTTATTGGTTCATTATGTGGAATTGAAATAAAAACAAATAAAGCATCTGAGCTTGACTGGACCGTGTATTCGTGTCCTGGGATGGCTTCACTAACCCAGTGCGTGTGTGTGGGCTCAGTCAGTTAAATCTTCACTCGCTTGCAGTCTGAACAGGCACTTGTGCGACGTGGGCAGTTACAGGAAACACAAGTTGCCACTCGATAACTCATTAGTCGCAAAAGTGTTATGCAACTTGTGTATATTGCCACTTAAATGCCAAAGCACTACCGGGGCATAATCACTGAAGTGATCATTTATTATGTGTAACAAGCTATAAGTTTTAAATGTGTCTTTGTTTTGTTTCCACAGGGGTCCACCAAGTCTCTGACCTATACCAAACAGAGGAACACCCTGCCAAGGTAAAGGTCATCGCATTCATTTCTTATAATACATGTTATTAAAGTGACTTTGCACCTCTGCACTGCTCCACACTTGGCTCTAATCAGTGTCCTCTTTGTTTCTGCCATCGCTCACTTGTTCCTCAGACTAATGGCCAGCTCTCCTTCATTTTTTCCGGAAGGTTTAGCGTCAATCATGTGATGGAGCAAGTTGGCTTTTGATCTGACCTACATGTCACACACAGTATCCAGTTTCTCTCTTTTCCACTCCTCCTCTGTTGTCTCTTTTCTCTCCATCCGTCCAGGCCGGGAGTTTCACCACTCTGCGTGTGAAGGCGCACCCGTAACGCTCACATTTTGACCCATGTCCACCTTTGTCTCTGTGTCCTGAACAACCCCTCCTCTTTCTCTCCTCTCCTCCATTATTTTTCCTCCTCTGCTCCTCCAGGAGCTTCAGTGTGGACCGCGTGATGGAGAGAGTGATGGAGCGCCACTACGACTTCGACCTGACCTACATCACCGAGAGGATCATCTCCGTCTTCTTCCCCCCGAAGCTGGAGGAGCAGAGATACCGCATCAACCTGAAGGAGGTGGCGGCCATGCTCAAGTCCAAACACCAGGACAAGTTTCTGGTGAGGGAACAGTAATGTCTCTGTCTGTAGTTTGCCTGTGGCATCTGTTGCAGCTGTGATTTGGCCTCTGTCCTCCGAGGATTCAGTTAAATTCAGCTGTTTGTTGCATAACAGACAACAGAAACAATATGTTTTGACCACAGGAAGCTGCAAAAGAAAACCTCAAATTAGCAGTCTTTGTTTTTTCTGTCACACCCATGATAAAATAACTGAAAGGATAATTGTGATAAACATCTTCTCTGTTTCAGCTCCTGAACCTCTCCGAGAGACGACACGATATCTCCCGACTAAATCCAAAGGTAGAATTTTTCCTCTTGTTGAGAATTCACTTCACAGCTCCTTCAGGTAAACGTCCTTAAAACCGCATGATCTTCTTTTTCTCCCTCTCCACCACCTCCAGGTTCATGACTTCGGCTGGCCAGACCTCCACGCCCCGCCGCTGGATAAGATCTGTGCCATATGTAAGGCCATGGAGACGTGGCTGACCTCTGACCCCCAGCACGTGGTGGTCCTGCACTGCAAGGTCAGAGTTCAGGGGGCCACCGGGGGGGTTTGGGACAGACATCCCGCTGTTTCCCAGGCTCTGAGACAGGCAGATGTATCAAAATGTGGCCATTACTTTTGTTTTGTAGCGAGTTAGTCACATTTATTATGCTAGTTTTTTGCTCATGATGAGTTCAGTTTCACGGTGTTAAAAATGACAACTACGCCAAGTCTTTAAGGTAAGATGTGCAGTGTTTACATGGAGTGCAAAAAAACTGGATAAAAGCAGAACTGTAGTCCACATTTTAAGAGAATATTTTGAGCATTTTAACAATATGAGTCAAGTCATAACTCAGTTTATGATAAGCAAACCTGTCAGTAAGAGTCAGTAACTGGACATGTTGCCAGCTGACCACCACTTTTGCCCTCCAGATGGCAGTGGTGGAAGACGTACTCAGATCCTGTACTTAAGTAAAAGTAACACTATAAACACCCTTTCAGACAAGTAAAGGTTCTGCCTTCAAAATTGTAAGTAGTAGTAGAATTTGGAAAAAGTAGAAATTATATTAAATATATAATATTAACAACAAAATGTACATAAACTATCAAAAGTAAGAATACTGTTTTTGCAACAAAAATGTTGTATCTTATTTTTTTACTAGTAGAGGTGACACAGTAAACTTCATATCGTGATTATAGTGACCAAAATTATCACAGTTATTTTTTATTATCACTGTTGTTGTTGTGAAAATGTGCTGAAAATGTTCAAAAAGTACCGATGCACAAACTGAAATCACTTCTTCAAGTTTTATATTGAAAACCTCAACAGTTTGAAAATGAAGAAAGACGGCCAAGTTTGGCTTTTAAACTTTGAGTGATCATTAACTTTAGTAAGCCCACTATATATCTAATATTTCAGCGCACACGGTGCAAGCCATATGCTGCGCTGAGCAGCAGCCTCTGAACACGAAGAGAATATGAAATCTGTCTCAGCTCAATGGAATGACACCAAATGGCTTCCATATGACTTCCATGAGGCTGTTCAGTCAGATATCGACAGATCACAGGCAATGAACTTGGCATTTCATCCTCGCAACTGCAGCGGTCAAGCTGCATGCGCCATGCACTGTTTATATTCTCATTATGATGTTGATTAATGCTGAAATAGCATTCTTCTGCCTCAGTAATTGTTAATACCTCCTGGTAATACACTGAAGTGGTCAGGTTTGGAACCCACATACATCAGGATAGTGAGCTTCTGTTCCCTGATTTTGGGGAAAATATTAATCCTTACTCTTCATCACATCACACCATCAAACTTTACATAAGCCAACATTTTTACCCCCCCCAATATTCAACCCAAGCTGGCGCCCAGGATCATGGAGACTTTTTTTTAAAGATGTTTTTTTTTTTAGCTGAAGAAAAGACAGTAAAGGGAGACAGGGGAGAGAAGGCAGCAAATGGCCACAGGTGGAAGCCAAACTGGCGGCCACTGCAAAGGACTAACAGCCTCAGTACATGGGGCGCATGCTTTACCAACTGAGCTACATTTGAACACCTCTAAGTCAGTTACACTTGCTTGCACAAGTTTAATCTCTCCATTCACTATGTCGGATGTGAAATACAATAAATGAAGTCGGATATTGCAGTTAAAATACAACTTGACTAAAACCAAAATTGCAGAGTGCAACATATAATTCAATAAACTGCTCCCACCCTCGGCTTAGAATTTACCAAACAACTTAGATCAAACTATGCACTTCCTCATCATTTAGTGAGTCATTTATGTCATCCTGTCAGGAGAGTCATGGCAATTTGAACTTTTCCACCGTTACCAAAACAGCGAGTAGCCAACACTGAGGGCGACCGAGCTCCCACGGCTCGTCTGGGTGTTTTATTTATTGGTTTTGGTCGGGAGAATTTAAATACTAAAACCAGACTACTTCTGTGGTCTGCTGGCTTCCCAGAACATTCCGACTACAGGCAATTCTCTCCCAGCTGCACATCACGCCAGGGACGGGAATGAACAACTTTCTGTCGATGGAAGAGTCGTCCAGTGAGAGCTAAACAGGCTTTAATTTGTGCTCGGCGTGGAGGTGCAGCCGTCTCACCGCTATCTGGAGGGGTCACATTAGGAATTTGAGGCTGGAATGTCTTTGGAATGCGTCAGGAAGTTCGGAGCACCCGGTGTGAAAAAAACACCACAGGGAGCTTTTTAATTTGGATTCAAACTGCTTGTCCACATCTGTCTGTGTCCCCGCTGTAGTCGTTTAAAGTCACATTTTACTCTTTTGTTTTTGTTTCCATCAGTGAAACTCAGTTTTTATTTTAGTCATAATTTTAGTCATAGTTTCCCTTGACAGTTTCATAATACTGAAGTGGATTTTGGTGAAGCGTGTTTCTCCTGGCTGTAAAAAATTAAGTGGCAAGTAAGCATACCTTGAACTGTGTGTTAAGCCATTATGTTTTTCATGTCATATCAAAATGACTGCAACTGCATCATTAAAGGGACAGAAATCAGAAATCAAAACTATATATTTTTCTTCTGTCCTGTAGTTCTTTTTATCTGTCTAGATTTTTTTAGCGTGAGCTGCAGAGTTTTGGAGATGTCGGCCGTAGAGATGTCTGCCTTCTCTCGAATATACTCGGACTAGATGGCACTCAACTTGTGGCGCTCAGGGCGCCAAAAAAGAACATTTGACACACTCATTAACAGTGTCTCTTTCTAGAAATCATGACCTGGTGACTCGAGATAATCCACAGACCTCATTGTGAGCAGTTTCACAAAGGAACTGCTTTTTTTTCTATGATAGAAAATAGTTCCAACACAAAACTGCATCTACTACACCGATTTTTGAGTTTTTCAAGTTTTTTTTTGGCACTTTGAGCACCGCGAGCCAAGTAGCATCTAGTTCCATTACATTTGAGACCTCGCTGTGAGCAGTTTCATATAGGAACTACTTTCTTTCTACTAGAAAGAACGAAGCTCCTTCATGAAACTGTTCATTGTGGATTATCTTGAGTAACTGGGTCATGATTTCTGGAAAGAGATGCTGGGATTCAGTTTTTATTTATTTATTTATTTATTTTGGGTGTTTTGAGCACCACAAGCTAAGCCCCATTTAGTCCCATTATATTGGAGAAAAGGCAGACGTCTCCACAGCCCTACATTCTACCAATGATGAGATATAAAATACGTTTCAGTGTTAATGGGACTGGTCTCTAAATACAGTGTAACACCTGTTAAACTAGGTCAAATAAATGAAGAGTAACATGTAATTTAAACCCCATGGCTCTGTCGTTTCAAGCACATGAAATTGAAACTGAAACTGAAATTAAAATGTATTTATTTTTCATGACCTCTTAGGGCCCATCTGCAGGGCCCGCACGGCCCACCAGTGTGCCGAGGCCCACACTTTGGGAATCACTGTACTACAGCATATGCTTATTGTCAAAATTATCACCGCTGCCTTGTCTCTAACTGTGTCTCTCTGTCAAAAATCAACCCTGCAGTCCAAACTGTCAGGTCTGACAAGCTGTGAAGATCAGCTGTGTTAGTACAAACCACAGCGCCTCAGGATGAAATCACAGCAATCATGACTTCTTCTCCTCCTCCTACAGGGCAACAAAGGTAAAACAGGCGTGATCATTGCAGCCTACATGCACTACAGCAAGATCTCCGCAGGGTGAGTGTGTGTGTGTGTGTGTGTGCGCGCGCTGGAGACATCCAAAGCCGCAATTTGACATTTTCTTGTTCATCAGAATACCCACACATGGAACACATTAACGATCATTAAACTGACGTGCAAAAACATATCGGATTTAAATGGAACTATTTAAAGATGCATGGCAAATATGTTGAAAAACTGTGTATCCAGTGGCTGATGTGTTGCAGGTCAAGCACAATGATTTCCATTCAGACGCTGTTGATAAGTTGTTTGATAAATTAAGCCCAGTGGATTCTGCACAGGAACAGTGGAAACTGGTTTATCCTGTGGCCAGTGCCAGCTGTATCCTCTCCATGTACTTTCTGGCATCTAGAGAGTCTGGTGCAAGTCCCATGATGGAAATTGTTGGCTTAAAGCGTGTGTGTGTCTGTGTGTGTGTCTGTGTGTTTGCATGCATTTTTTTTTTTACGTGCAGGGCGGACCAGGCTCTCAGTACTCTCGCCATGAGGAAGTTCTGTGAAGATAAGGTGTCCTCTTCCCTCCAGCCGTCCCAAAACAGGTAGAGGCCACGGGTTGGAGTGAGGGGAAGTAGGTGGGGGTTGTGGTGGTATCCCACATCATAGTCAGAGGTTAATGAATGCACCCCCTCTTTGCATCCTATTTAAGGGAAAACAGCTTTTTAGCTTCTAGCTCTTCATACCTCCACCTGCTGGATTTGATTTATCTTTAACCTCAGGCTTCATTCTGTCTCACCGCAGACATTTTGACATGTCACAGTAGGAAAAGCACAGGTGTAAATAATAAAATTGATAATGGCTGAATTCCATTTCAAAATGTGACGGAACTGAAAGAAATCTGGGACACAACTTTAAAGGGCCAACATTTTCTTTAAAAAAAAATTTAAACAAAGATGATTATAATAGCACATTTTATACCTATGCTATCAGTAGGTATTGGTAGTTTTAAATTGTTGTGAATTATTAATTCTTGTCTGGGGTAAGGGTTGTTTTGGGCATAGGGCAAGTTTAGAAATTTAAAAAATAAATGCAGACCAAAACAAGAGAAGATCCTTGCAATGTCTGTACACTGAATATGCAATATGCTAGACCCACGAGATGGTTAGCCTACTGTAGCTTAGCATAAAGGCAAGCACCAAATTGCAGGGGAAAACTGATAGCCAGTCCGAAATATAAAAAACATTTTTAAATCTTACAATTTTCATTTGTTTAGTCCAGACACAGACAGTAACTCACAGCGTTCACTCACTGCCCAGAAGTCATGCAAGGACAAACTGCAGGAAGTCGCTGGTGTGGTGAGACAGTTACAGCGGCATTTCATTCCCTGGATTAAACGCATGAGATATATGAAATGTTAATTAATGATTAGATGTGCTTTTAGGCAATTTGGACAAAGCTTAGCTAGCTGTGTCATTATGCTTCCAGTCTTTATGTTAAGATAATGTTAATGATGATGTTAAGATTTGTTAACTTAATTCTGCAAAAGTTAGTTTAGCTAAGTGAACTTAAGTTAGCAAAAGTTAGCTTAGCTTAAGTTAACTTATTTTAACATAAATTAAGGTAATCGTATCAGTGGTGGGAAACAACAGGCCTGGTTCTGTCCAAAGAAAACACACAAACTATTACCAAGTTAGTAAGATTCAGAGGTGTTGCTAAGCAGATTTTGTTCAATTCCGGGCAGAGCCATGCTAGCTGTTTGTCCCTGTTACAGATTTTATGCTAAGCTAAAGTAACACCCCCTTGCTGTAGCTTCATATTTGGCACACAGACATGAGAGTGGTATCAATCCTCTCATCTAAATCTTTGCAAGGAAGCGACTGTTTTTCTCAAAATCTCAAACTACTCCTCTGTGAAGATTTTTGTGTGTCAGTTGCTACAATATGTGTTACACTTATGTAGGCCTGTGTCTTCATATGATTGTCTTTGCAAGAAAACAAGTAAGCTTATTTTCCAAAATAAAGAACTATTAGTTTGACAGCTTCTCCTAACATAAAAATGTATTTGTGGAAATTTCAGACTCATCTGATACTAAAGGCTGAGAACTGTCAAGAAAATGACGACTGATTCAAGAATGTTCCTGAATCAAGTTCAACTGTGACAGATGCAAAAATATTTTCTCAACTGACAGGCAGAAAGTTTTAGGAAAAATGTGATATTTAGACTCCAGTGCGATTTATTTTTCTTTGTTTTTACCTGCCTCATTTTTATTTCTCCCTTGAAATAACCACTGTTGCTGGCTACGTGACAACAGTCTGCTGCAGGGCTGTTTACATTTTTCTACTCTCTTTTGGAGATATTGTTCATGATCTCTTTAGCTCACTTACCTCATATCATAAAGATCTCTTTTATTCTCTCTTTCTCTCTCTCTCAGGTATATCTATTACTTTGGGGGCCTTCTGTCTGGGGCGATCAAGATGAACAGCAGCCCTCTCTTCCTCCATCAAGTCCTCATCCCGTCTCTTCCAAACTTCCAGGGTGAAGGAGGTGGGATTCTTTAGTCCTTTTTTATTCAGATCACCACAGCACAAAACATACATCTGCCTGCTCCTGATGTGCGTCATTATGGGTACATTACATACTCCATCCTTCCTTCCTTTACATGCAGAATATCAGATGCAAATAATTAAAACAAACTTTATTTGCTAAAACAAAACAAAACTGTTCTTTTTGAACATCAAGTTTGAACCTCAATCAGGCAGTTGTTCTGGCTGCCTATAGAAATCTGCCAACTTGATCCTCAACTTCCAAGTTTGTAAATTCACATTAAATTAACACATTTGCATAAAATCAACATTATATGTTTTTGAGCATTATCCCCAGTGACATAGCATTTTACTACTTAGTGTATTAATGAATAAAAAGGATAAATTAAACACATTTTAAGACAGACTTATTAACCTTTCAGCATTGTTTGGGGGTCATTTTCTCAATTGTCGTCCTGGATGACTTTGTCTGACTGCCAGTTTTGGGACAGAATGCTCCAAATCATAACAACATAACAAAAAATATTAACTGGATTTGTAATATCAGAGTTTCTGTGGGCCTGTAAAAAGTCTTAAAAAGTTGGCAGGTCTTAAAAGATTGGCTGGATCATGAACTTAGTGTTAGTTTTACAAAGCTCTACTATCTTTAGTCTCGCTTTTAATTGTGTGGGGAAAAAATGCATTGATCAAACTGAAACAATTCTAAAACAAAACCAACATGGACTCATTTTTTGCCAACATGGGTGTGAAATAAGTGTTAAATTGCATTCATAGTGGTCTTAAAAAGGTCTTAAATTTAGCTTGTTGGAACCTGCTGAGAGTCCCTGAATATTTATATCTTCATTAACACTTACATAATAATGCCTGTGCCAGAGATTTTTTTTTTGTAACACTTCTTGTAGCTTTTTTGCATTTCACACGGTTATCTGGTGATATTTTGTGATGATGCATTTAGCATATTTTGTGACATCTAATAATTCTAAAACTTTGTCTTACCCTCAGTACATTTGATATCATTTGATAAACAGAGATAAATCGACTCAATGAATGTGTTTTTTATAAACATTTTCCTTATTTTCTCTTCATAAAGTGCTCTGGACATCAAAATTGCACGTTAAGTCAAGTTTTTGATGCACGTGTTGATCTTTAAGATTTCACATTGTGTCCTGTCACATGATATGAGTAACTCCTATTATTATTTGGACATCACATTATCTGCAGATAGAAACTCTAAGGCATAAAAAGTTGCTACTAGGGCTGCAAATTTAGGGAATTTTCGATTAATCGTTAAAAATTAAGAGCATACAAAACTTCTTTTTTTCCCCCTTTATCTAAGTTATATTTAAACGATTCTGGTGGCACACTAGTTGTTTGACACGTTAATTCATGAAGCTCAAACAATTTAAACAAACAGAATATTAAAATAATGAGGTTTGTGCTCCAAACAGCTGCCGTTTGTCTGTCGCTTTTCATGAAATGGCGAACAAACAAGACTAACAAGGCAGAACAAACCAAACCTTGAGAAAACCAGTGAGCTCTGGAGAAATGGTACACAAAACATTGATTATTTAAATAAAGATAAATCATTAACATCCCTGGTCCCTTCAGAGCTACTGAAGCTGACTGACAGCTGCGCCACCGTCATCAGGAAACTATGTCACTCCCGATGACGCCAAAGAGGAAACGGTGCCTCATTTTCACCAAAAACGTGTTTCCTCGATTCCTTTTCCTTCTTCTTCCATCTTTTCCTGCATCTCTCTCTCTCTGTCACGTCTTCAGTGGAATAGACTTAAGGCACGACAGAGGCAAACATGGACATGATTAAGTGAACTGAGACGTACCCTCTGTCTGTGTCTGAATCACAGCGGTGCTGCTGACTGCAGCCCTCATATATGGTCACATTCACCCTCCACCCACACAAACTAGTCTGTTTATCTTTAATCTGATGATCAAGTCCAGGAGGCGGGGGTGGCAGTCAGCACATTCCTCTGTCTTCATGTTGATAATGCCCACTATGTCTAAATTTCTCTCTCCTCCTCCTCCTCCTCGCAGGTTACTACCCCTTCCTGAAGATCTACCAGTCCATGCAGCTGGTCTACACTTCAGGCATATAGTGAGTCTCTCAAGCTGTCGTATGTCCAACTGATAGCACAAAGGCCATCTTTCTCCTCCAATCTTGTACTTTATTTCTTACCTCGAGGCCTCTTCAAGTTAGTAAATGTGAATTATAGCCACTGTCTTCTCAGAAACCTGTGACAACATACCAAGAAACACATCAGTTTGTCCATGTTTGGTCACAAACTGTCTCTGCGTGTACATTGTGTTGTCTGCAGTGACCTTCAAGGCACCGGAGGCAGGCGCCTGTGTGTGACCATCGAGCCGGCTCTGCTGCTGAAGGGTGACATCATGGTGAGTTCACATGGGAAGGAAATGACAAACAGAGGACCCCTGATATGGGTGGGGTCGTAATCATGACTTAATAACACTTAATCTTCAACAGACTTAAAAAAAACAGAAGAATTGCTTTACAGTTGTTTGGTTAAGCTGCCGTGTCTCATCTCTGAATATATAAACTTTGGTCTGGAAACAGGTTTTGTCACTTTGTTAACAAGGAATCATAATTTGTCTCTTTTGTGCACTCAGTCATTTAGAAACTGTAGGTGTCACACAAACCTTAAATTTACTGCTCAGACCTGTCATTATCCCACGTGCATTTAGCTCCGTCTCTGTTTCGTCCTTCTCTGCTGCCCTCTGCAGGTCAAATGCTACCACAGGCGAGCGCAGGCTGCAGACAGAGACACCGTGTTCAGGCTGCAGTTCCACACCTGCACCATCCACGGGTCCCAGCTCTGGTTTGGCAAAGGGGAGCTGGATGAAGCTTGTACTGGTGAGTTTGTGTATGTGGTGGAGAAAGAAAAGGCTGATCAGATTTTAGAAATCACCACCGTTAGATAATATGGTGGTAACGGTTCTGTCAAAATGCACGAGAAGAGTATGTGCCTGTTCTAAACTGGTCCTGGAGTATTTGTTAAACATTTCCTTTTCATAGGAAGTCCAGGAATTCATCAGGTATACTGTGTAGTTGTATTCCCATAAAGGGTCATTCTGGGATTTTTAAACCTGGACCATATTTTTTTTACATATTTTAGGGTCTAAATGATTAAGTACAGAAAGTTTAGGAATTGTCTAGATCAGTCATTCCCAAAGACTGCGTCATGACCCACAGGTGAGTCACAGGAGTTTAAAAAAAATTTATTGTATATCTGCAATACATCTATAATAAAACATATGTATATTGTTTTATTGATGAGAGGATTAAACATGACCATTATAATTCTGCCAAAATGCACTAATTTCCTCTCATTTATGAAATTTCCTATACTGTAAAACCAAAAAAAAGTTGAGAAAACTCAAAATTTCAAGGCAACTTACTCACATAAAAAGTTCTGACTTAAAGAGTTTTGAGCCCAAGCAAGTTTTAAAAAGCCAGTTACCAACTAATAACATTTTGTTGAGATAATTTACATTTCTTCTTTAGATAAACTTCAGTCTTTAAGTTGTAGAAACCCCACCAAAATCTTATTCAAAAAAGTATTGAATAAACTTGTTTAATGGTGAATAATGGTTAGTATTTTAATATTCTCAATCAGTTGGTTGCATCTGGCACTTGTGGTGGCATTGCAGTAGGTGCTTCACCATCTGTTGCCTAGTGGAGATCTGCACACCACTGAGTGACCTCTTCCAGTTGTGTATGAGTTCAACTTTTGATGTAATATTGCCTTTCAGTGAGGCAAGGCAAGTTGATTTATATAGCACCATTCAGACACAAGGCAATTCAAGGTGCTTTACAGGAGCATAGAAATACATTAAAATGAAACATTAAAATTACATTTGAGATCAGAAAAACAAAAGCTAAAAGCAAGCCAATTAAAAGTTAGAGAAAATTACATTTAAAAGACATAAAAACAAAAGCAAAAGCAAACAAATATGAAGTATAAAGTAGTTACATAGTCCCACTTTAAATGTAAAAGAACAAATATGGCTCTTTATAGTGGATTTTGCCTCCTTGGATTCTCTTAAATTACTGTATCATTTAGGCACAATTTGTTAATTGGTGTAGGATGATCACCATATTCATCTATTTGACATAATAGCAGCTCTCTCTACTCTCTAACTTAGCATTGTGGGAATGTGTTCACAGTGGTTTACTACCTAGAATGGCCTCATAACGCTGTGGTTGAATAAATCCCTTAATAGTAGAAGCTTAATCCCCATCTTGGACGTAATAACAGCTCTCTGGAGGCGGGTATATGGAGAATGAGTTGTACTGTATGCAGGGAGCGAGCGTCTCTAACTATCCCTCAGAGAGCGTGAGGGAGGCCCGGTGAGCACTGCTCTATTGGTTAAGTCCGTAATGAATATGCTCATTACCTCATTTCCTCCTTGGTTTAACTTTCTCTGAGATTACAGAATATGTGGAGCTGAGAAGCAAAAGGAAGCTGAATATGTGGTTGTCAGTCCATGACACTAAATGAGACATTACTAATATACATAAACACACTCTGAACACATCTGTGGAACGTATCGATGAGCATATGTTCATGATAGTTTGATTTTACCCTCTATATTGAGCATTTTTTCTTTTCTTCTACCCAGATGAGCGTTTTCCATCTGATGCCACAGTGGAGTTTGTCTTCTCCTCTGGCCCTGAGAAAATCAAAGGTTGGTTCACTTAACTTCGAATCCCTCTTAAAGGGATAGTTTGCAGTATTTGAAGTGCAGTTGTATGAGGTACTTATTCATAGTCAGCGTATTACCTGCAGTAGATGGTGGACGACACGCCCTCAGTGTGGAGAAGCAGCTGGAGTTCTGGCACGGAAGCTCAGCAGTGTACTGCTGGGGACAGGGTCGGCAACAAAACATATTTTAGACACTTAAAAAAGATCTATTGGTGTAAATGTACGTTGTAAATGTAGCAGCAGCTCCTGGGTTATGTGAGATAAAATGGCTGATTTTAGCAGTGGAGTTTGGTTGCTTTTGAGAGAGCAATATTTGGCTTATATAATGCTGGTTTCCACCGCAAAATGCTGTCTGATGGCAGGGTAAAATGGTGAAATATTTTAAATGTAGCGTACACTAAGTGGCTAAAATGTGTTGCTGCTGACCCTGTCCACATCGCTCAGCTCCTGACATTAGTATTCCTGCTGCTTCTCCAAACTGGGGGGTGTGCCGACCACCATCTAACGTAGGTTATACACTGACTATCAATATCTGTTGTGCTTCAGAATTTTAGCTCATATTTGTCAAATGGGTCAGAAAGGAAACAAATGCAAATACACGTAAATTAAATGTGTGTTTCCTCAGGCCGCGAGTACCAGAAGAATGACCCAGCGGTCACAGTCGACTACAACACTGCTGACCCAGTGGTTCGCTGGGACTCCTATGAGAACTTCAACCAGCGATACCAGGACAGCCTGGAGGGTAACTCACTTACTGTTCTCTTCATATCTTCATATCTCAGCTTGTTGAAGAAGTTGCCTAAACTTCTAGCTCTATTACTGTAACTCTAATCCTGCATGGTGTCGTTTCTTGCCATTTCCAAAATCAGACAGTCTAGATTTCAAGTAGAAACAAAATGACATCCAAACACAACAGCTGGTGACCCAGGACACATGTTAATACCAGGTGTAAACAGGCTCTTTGAGAACTGATCTGAACTCTGTCTCTTTGGCTCAGATATCGCCCACACCAGAGGTCCTCTTGATGGCAGTCTGTACGCTCAGATAAAGAAGCGCAGAGGTCCCAGCTCTGGTTCTCTTAGCTCCACCAATGGCAGCAATGCAGCGGCAGAAGACAGGCCAGATCATCTCATTGCTCAAGGCTCTGACTCCGCCCTCTCAGCCCATTCCATCCACTTAAACCAATCATCCATCCATCCTGACCGCCAGGAGGAGCCCGTCCGCCCGCCGCCTCCAACCAGACAGGAGAGGGAGGAGCTGGAACGTCTTCTGGGAGGCATTGAGGGGAGCCCAGACGGAGAGCGAGAAACGGCCATCTTGGACGACGGAGACTCCTTGCCCTCTGGGACGCTGAGGCTCAACCGCTCCTGCTCCTGCCGGGATGGTTACAGGTCGCAGCGCTGCGCCGAGCCTGGCTGCGATCGCACCCTCCTCATGCCTAACGGTTACTGCCTCGATCGGGCTCCCGGCACTAATGGGCACCACGGGGCCACACCCTCCGCCAGCCCCAGCCCCGCCGCTCCTCCGTCACATATGGATCTGTGCCAGCACTACAGCCCCCGCTCCCACCAGTCCCTCCCGCCTCCAGACCTGGTTTGGGACCGCCAGAGCGGCCCACCGCACTACCTCCACCGCTCCTGCTCAGAGGCTCCATCATCTCGCCACATCTGTCCGTACCCGACACCAGACCTCACCCCACACCCTCACAACCACCCGCACCACCACCCAATGTCCGCCCCAGGTCGCCTCTACTGTCGAGAAGATGACTATGGTCCCTACCACCACCCTCCTCCACCTCACAGCCACCACCTTCCCCACCCGCACCACCCCAAACCCTCCGCCAGCCCCACCTATCATGACATAATGCTGATGGATGGTCTGCCGGCCCCCGGCTGCCCCTGCAGGGACTGCAGCATCAGGAGAGAGGACTCGGCGGCCTATCACAGCCTGAGGCTGGACCGCACTGACAGCTTCCACTGGGACAGAGAGGCGGAGCTTCAGCAGAGGGAGGTGGGGCTGAGGAGAGCCAGGGAGGCGGAGTTACCCAGAGGGTCGGAGCTCCACTGGGAGAGGGATCCGGGGCTGAGACGAGGCAGGGAGCTGTCCCTCCACTGGGAGAGGGACAGGGAGGCAGAGCTGCAGTGGGAGAGGGATAGGGAGGCTGAATATTGGCACAGGAGGGCCACCGTAGCCTCCTACGGCCCGCAGGGTCACGACCTCCCAGCCTTCACGTTCGACCCCTTGCCATCTGGTCACCCAGCTTATCCAGAGGCATCCAGGTCCCACGCCCACTCCCACCTGGACCTGAAGTACAGCAGCAGCAGCAGCGGCTACCAGACGCCCCGCCAGGTGTGCCCCTGCTCGCCGTACCAGCCCTCACCATCTGAAAGCAGGGGCTACGCCTCGGGCTACCAGTCTGAGTCCACGTCCCCGCTGCCTCCGGCCTCCTCCATGACAGGGCCCTGTAGCCATAGCAACGGCCCTGCAGCAGAACATAACCACAACCACCATCATCACCACCCAGACTCGCAGCAGTCATATGGCTCTGACTCACACACTGGTGAGTCACGTTAAAACAGAGACACTCAGATGTGTTTTTACATCAACAATGGGAGCTGGGAGGATATAAATGATCCATAATCAGCAACAGCATGCACTGAATAATTTGTGCTTAACTAGTCAGATGCCTTTTACATTACTCACAATTTCACCAGGTTTTCTTGATTTTTACACCACTAAGACTGAGTTGCACCAACAAAGATTCATTTAATCTAGGATACGTTTAGCAAAACTAGGTTTTAAATGAGTAAATCTGGATCTAAAGTTAAGCAGAGCTTTGTTGCACAATTTAAAAGCCTGGCAATACAGTATGAATGTAATATGATAAAATGTTAAATTAATTCAAGCTGTGTTGTTGGCATTAAATTTCATTCTAAGTGGCATTAAAACATTTTAAATTAAACTTGGAGAACCCTGGTTGTACCCTGGATAATAGTTAACATTGTTTTCCATTTAGCTGGAAAGTTAAGAAAACATCACATTGTTTGCTAGCAAGCTAAAAAAAAAAAAAAAAAGCTAGCAAAGCATTACATTTTGCAGTTTTTGCATTTTACAGTTTGCTAGCTAACTAAAACAACTACAAAATGTTACTTTGCTTGTTGGTTTGCTAAAAGTTGAGAAAAAAACATTACATTGTTTGCTAGCTAGCCAAAAAGTTAATTAGCCTGGTTAGCCTACTCATGATGGCGTGCAGGAGGAATTGACCGAGTGTCAGAAGATTAAAGTCAGACAACAGCACAGTAAGGCAGAAACTAACTATTTTAACAGATTAACTAGTGAGTGAAAGAAGAGACGCATCGTAAAACTCAATTGGGTTGAGACTGTCCTCAATTTTCCTCAAGGAACTTGATTATTTTGCTCAGTCCATCATCCATCCATGAGCCCAGCTGATAGTTACTTTTTGTAAATGTAATCCATTGTTCCATTTCTTTCCAGATGGCCTCCGGAGCTCTGGTGAAAGTGTGGGCTGGAGGGATCACATTACCCAGGGGTCCTTCAAGAGGGTCCACAGAGAGGGCCCGGCTGCATGCTCCACACCGTCTGACATGTCTGGACCGTCCACTCCTGTCCACACCAGCAGCCCTCTACGCACACAGGAAAGGTATTATAATTACTCCTCTACTAAGAGGGATGTGATCTGTATCTGGATACATTATACAGACAGTGGCCTCTGATCTCATGACATTGCTTTCTGTGTGGATTTACACTTTGCAGGTGTTTTTTCTCATCCAGATATAGATAACAATAATTACCTGCTTCTCATAGCTGATATCCAGAAAATCGACGATAATTTCACATTTCACAGTTTCATGTTAGAACTACTTTTTTCTAGTAGAAAAGAAAGTAATTCTGGTAGATTCCACTGCAGAAAGAAAGTAGTTCCTATGTGAAACTGCTTGAATAACTAGGTCATGATTTTTGGTTTTGAATATCTTTTTAATGTATTTTTTCAGTGCTTTGAGCACCACAAGCTGTGCCAGCAGAGTGCCAATTATTCCCAAAATATTGGAGAGATGGCAGATATCTCCACAGCAGATATCTCCAAAACTCTGCAACTCACATCCAAAATATCTAGATGGATAAATAGCACTACAGGCCAGGGGGAAAATATGTATTTTTGATTTTGGGGTAAACTGTCCCTTTGAGATGATACAGCTGGCACACAACAAAGACAGAGTCTGTGTAGCAGGTAAAAACACTGCCTCATGACATGTCGCATCCCTGAGCCATTTATTTTTGCCATAAAAATTCAAATTAAATGCTTTGATATAATCTGCCAAAGCAAATATGACAATTTATTAAATACTCTATACAAAAATGAACCAAAAGCTGCTGCACCCTGAGCTTCTTTGCTGTGTTTGCATCACTAAAAGTTTCAGTAGATCACCAGCAGGTCTGCGACAGTAACACTCAGTAATTTGTCCGTTTCAGCCCCAGTCCAGGAGGGAGGGAGTACGAGATCCGGACCACAGACATCATCGGCAGTGACTACGAGGCGTCCCAGTCTCAGGACGGACACTATCGGGCTGATATCGTCCAGGAATCACCGGAAAGCCAAAGAAGCAGCGCAGAGCCATCGTCCCTGCCACAGGCCACCAAAGAGTCACACATGACCACACCCATACAGACAGAACCCCACAACCACTGCACTGCACCAACAGACCCGTCCCCCACCACCCCCAAACAGCAGCACTGTAGCCCAGATGCATCAACAGACTCTGCACCCGCACCCACATCCAACCAGGGGCTCTGTCAGGCTCCTTCATCCCCCGTTGCCCCGGATACACACTCCCAACCTCTCCCCCTCCAGACCCCCCACCTTTCAGAGGCCGCTGCTCTGCCTCCAACCGCGGCGCAGGCGGCATCCCAGCCTCAGAGCCAGACCCCCACCCACGCCTCCGCATCGACAAGACCGACCCCGGCACAGGTCATCGCTTCTTCTCCAACTAGAGAACCTCACCCAGAAGCCCCCAAACCCGTCAGCCCCAACACCACATCTGCGCCCGCATCTCCACCCCCAGCTACGTCATCATCCCCCCAGCATCCCTCCAGCAGTATGGAGGGCTCCCCGGTCTCCGAAGCTCCAGTTCCAGGCTTCGCCACTCTGGGCAGGAGGTTGATGTTGAGCGGGTCTGACCAGCACCACCCAAACCATGTACCCCCGCACCACCACTACCCAGGCATGGAGCACAGCGCTCCCGCACACACTTCGGCTCCTGACGCTAACAAGAGGCCCTGCTACTCGGCTCACACGCCTCAGCTCCACCCGTCCTCCTACTCCAACTACTCCACCATCTCCATCCCCCTCCCTCACCCACAGCCGCCTTTGCCGGAGAAGCGACACCCACCCGCCCAGCCAGGTTCACCCAACGATGGGGTGAGGCCAGCTGTGGGCCATGTGGCTCCCTCCACCGCCAGCACTACGGCGCAGCATCAGCACCATGTCACGTTCTCTCCCACCGTGGGGGAAATTGCACCACCTGCAGGCCAGAACGATGGAGAGGCGACTGCGGAGACTGAGAACAGGGTCAGTGTGAAGTTTGTCCAGGACAGTTCAAGGTTCTGGTACAAGTCCAGCATCTCCAGAGAACAAGGTGGGTCTGAAAGCGTAAAACTTTTCATTGCTGCTCTTTTTTTGGTAACTTTAAAGGGACAGTTCACCCCAAATCAAAAATACATACTTTCCCTCTTACCTGTAGCCTTATTTATTCATCAAGATAGTTTTGTTGTGAGTTGCAGAGTTTTGGAGATGTCTGCCCTCTTCGAATATAATGGGACCAAATGGCACTCAGCTTATGGTGCTCAAAGGACCAAAAAATACATTTAGTCACATTAATGTCTCTTTCCATAAATCAGGACCCAGTTATTCAAGATGCTCCACAGATCTTGTTGTGAGCGATTTTACACAGACAACAACAACAACAAAAAAAAGTCAAATGTAACCTCTGTCATTTTGACAGCTATCATTTAATTTTCAAAAACAACTGTTCAAAATAACATTTAATAGACAGAACAAACTTACGGATGAAGTATCTATAAGGGCATTGAGAGTAAAGAGAGAATGAGACGCTGACTGTGAAGTCAGCGTGCAGACAGCAGAGTGCACCACGGCCAGAGGCGTGACTGTGGCCCGTAGCGGTCACAGACGTGCTCCAGTGGCTCTAGCCCATAACTCTTTAATGTGCTGTCAGCAGCTGGATAGTGAGATGGCCATAAATTGATTTAGTTAGCTCTGTGATGTACTGTGATGTTTGACAGAGTTGCATGTGAAGTATTTACCATTTTGGTAAATCACCCTCAGTGTTTTAATTTGTCAAAATGACAGACGACCTTCAGATTCTTCCATCATCATTGATTCAAAAAATTCACCCAATAAATACACAACTTCAGGTTTGTAGGAAACATTTTCTTTATACCAAACTACACCGTGAGGAAGCGTGCATCTACTCATGGACGAGAGGTTGCGGCTCAGCTGAGGAGGAACGTTAATTGTTACATCCTGTTACACCCAAGCAGAAACCTCTCATCTGTGAGTAGGTGCACGTCTCATTCTGTGCAGTGAAACCACTGGCAGGTGCAGTTTGGTAGAAAGAACACGGTTCCTACATGAAGCTGCTCTCAACAAGGTCAGTGGATTATCTTGAGTAACTGAGGCATGGTTTCTGGATAGAGACACTGCTGTTGACTTTTTCAAATGTTACTTTGGTGCTTGGAGCACCACAAGAGTGCCATCTAGTCCTATTTTATTGGAGAGAAGGCAGACATCTCTACAAAACTGTGCAACTCCCACCAAAACTAGATAGATAACAGCACTTGAGGTAAAAGGCAAAATGCAAATTGCTGAGGCGTAAAGAAAAGTCATTTAAAAAAAAAATCTTACCATGATGGAACAGATTGGTTTTTTTGAGAAATAAAGTACCTAAAAATTCCTAACATTTTGTTTGTCTTTGTCTGTAGCGATTGCAGCCCTGAAAGAGAGAGAGCCGGGAACCTTCCTGATCAGGGACAGTAACTCTTTCCAGGGGGCCTACGGTCTGGCCCTGAAGGTGGCTACTCCTCCTCCTAATGTCAACAACAACAGCAAGGGTAAAAACGATGTTTATGTCATTTAAATATCTCATATTCACATTTTTGTTCCTTCTGCTGCAACAGAAGCCCACTTTAACTGTTAAGGCTATTTATGTGACATTTCACTTGTTCAGCAGTTGTTTTGTCTTCAATAGACGATGAGATTTGCAACTTGTTATCTCAAACTTTCTGCTGTTCCAGTGAGCGACCCTCTGGAGCAGCTGGTCAGACACTTCCTCATAGAAACAGGCCCCCGAGGAGTCAAGATCAAAGGATGTCAGAATGAGCCCTACTTCGGTAGGTTTTCCCTCTCCAGCTTTAAGATGCTTCTCCTGTCTGTTATATATTTTAAGAACAACGGACGAGGCGCCTTGAGGAAAGATGATTGTTTTTATATGCATCTTGTTACCTTTAAGGAATGTCAAAGATTTTCTGCTGTTATCTATCATCCACAGGGAGTCTCTCTGCATTAGTCTACCAACACTCAATCACGCCCATCTCTTTGCCCTGCGCTCTCAAGATCCCAGAAAAGGGTTGGTACTGCTTCAAATAATCTGTCTGTGTTAGGAGTACAGCTGCAACAATTACTTGCCAATTTTATTAAGGAAATATGTCCAAATTCTCTGATTTTAGCTTCTAAAAGTGAATATTTCCTTGTTTCTTTAGTCTTCTATGACAGTAAACTGAACATCTTTGAGTTGTGGATGAAACAAGACATTGAAGGACATCATCTTGAGCTTTAGGAAACACTGATCAGCATTGTTAACCATTTTCTGGACCACACAAGTAATCAATTAATCGAGAAAACGATCTACAAATTAATAAACAATAAATGTTAGTTGCAGTAAGGAGAATAAGTATTTTACAGGAAGTGCACTTTTATCTGATATAACTGCTTCTTATTCCTCCACCTGTTGTCAGATCTGATAGGAGAGATGCCGGAGGTCCAACCAGTCAGTAACATCAGCACGGCTGCTGACCTGCTTAAACAAGGAGCAGGTGAGTTCTGCATCCTGTCTTCTCCAAAAACACACTGCTGTGTTGCGGAGCCCATCTGAACCACATTATTGTGTTTGTACAGAGTAAACTTTACAGAGGTGGAGTACAGCCTCAGGTAGAGCTTCAGTTGTATCCACTGCAGGTTATCTAACAACTAGGCAGAAAACACATCAAATCATAGGAAACTCTGTCTGCACACACACTGCACTTACAACATGAAAGCACCTCACTGGTCGTTGTTCTCACCTCTCTCTGTCCGTCCCTCTCTCCCTCTTCAGCCTGCAACGTCCTCTACCTGAACTCTGTGGAGACAGAGTCTCTGACCGGCCCCCAGGCCATCGCCAAGGCAACAGAGGCTTCCCTGGGACGTAACCCACGTCCCTCTGCCACTGTGGTCCAGTTCAAGGTGACGTCGCAGGGCATCACGCTGACCGACAACCAGCGCAGGTAAGACGTTAATACTTCAAACATTAGGTGACATAATTCATTTTATCTTCAGTATTCACAATGTGTTCTGACTATGACTACAATATTTGCATGTGGGGATCACAGTCATTTTATCTAATCTAATATAAAATAGTATGAGGTACGATTACCATTCAGACCAGTGTTTCTTTTGGTTGTTAATTTTTATTTTAGAATACAAATATTAGAATTGAAATACAAGGCGTTTTTCTTTGTCATTGTCAAAAAGCGATGAATGAAATTTTAAAAACTGTTTTTTAATTTCATATAACAAAAAAAAGAAAAAGAAAAAAGAAATCATCTGGGAAACGCTTCAGTTTCCAGGTCCAATAATTTCACGGTCAATAGGTGGTAATAATTGAAAGTGCTTAGGAATTACTCACAAATTACCTCCATATTACCCCAAAATTCATGGTTGAATTATGTGATAATCAGCAAGTACCATTTTCATGTAGTTGGTGGTAATAATAAAGCAACATGTTTTGAAATTTGTCTGAATTTACCCACAAATTACCCCCAGATTTCATGGTAAGAATGTGACAATTTGTGACATTTCTTTGAAATCAACTGCAAATTACCCACAAATTTCATCATAAATATGACTGAAAATTTCTTAGAAATTATCCCACGATAGAGAATTTTTTTTTTGTGCCATCACCAGATTTGGTCATTTACAAGACGAGAACACCAAATGTATGCGTGCCAGTGTGCCGGTGTTGCTTCAGCCCCGGCTAAAATGTCTCTGAAAACCTACTCTGATATGATTTTTCAGCGCAGAGAAAACAAGGCCTGTCATCCACTGAAATCTCACCGCTCCCAAGTGAGCCGTCATTTGCGAAAAAACCCAGTCAAGCCGGCCATCGCTGGGATTTTAATGCACATCTGTTTGTTCTCTTACGGCACTTGGAGCAGCCAAAGAGGACAAAAGACTCACATTACAGCAATAATTTCTCAAATTTTATTGCACACCATGATTCAGTGAAGTCTTGTTGAATGTGACAAACGAAAGAAGTCCTTATTTGATTAAAAAAAAGCTTTTCCGTACAGAAAATTAAAGGGAAGGTCAGTTCAAATGACATTTTAACATTCATAATTCCCTCATATTTGAACTTTCTTTTCTTACTTAAACAGCTTTGCTTCACAAAGACCAAGCTTTTGAAATTTTAATTTATTTTACTGTGAAAATTCTGAGTGATTTAGGTCTTCTCTGTCCTGTATTGCTTTATCTGTATCTTCCTTCTTCTTCTAGGGTTTTCTTCAGGAGACATTACCCAGTGAACAGCGTAACGTTCAGCAGCATCGACCCAAAGGACAGGAGGTAAGAGGCCACTTAAACATAACCAGGATCTAGATTGATTCTCGTAGACTCAGAAATCATAGACGACGCATCGCAACAGTCGTTCACTGCACCCATGATCATTCACTGCATTCGTTGCTGCGAGCCCTCGCATGGATCTGTTCCCGTTTTTTTGTTTTTTTCGCGAGTGCATTTGTCATCATGTTTGCGAGCATGCCGGCTGTGGCTGAGGCTGCAGCTGCATCAGCTTGTTTGGCAGCTCTGCCCGTCTGTGTGTGTCTGTGTGTGTGTCTGAGTCTGGTTTCTGTCTCTTTCTCTCTCTCTCTCTTGGCTGTAGGTGGACTAACCCAGACAACACCACAGTTAAGTAAGTACTCTGTTTGAAAGTGTGTGTGTGTGTGCATGTGTGTTGTGTGTATTTAGAAGGGAAAAAAAGGGTGTTTGCCTGAGATGTCAGTGATATTAGAGCCTCTGCATGGCATCAGATTGCGTGAGAGCCTTTGCAAGATCATTCCAGCAAACATGATCTAACAATGAAAATCAAGTCCCACATGACTTCATATTACATAATACTAATTCTGTCATTGTAGCGGTCTGTTACAGAGACACAATCTTGCCTTACTTAGACTGCGAACTCCAAATTTGTGCAGTTCGCTTCCTCGCATTCTCAGTAACTTATCGTCCTTTTCCTTCACATCCTCTTTCTCTTTCCTTCCCCCTCTCAGGGTGTTTGGCTTCGTAGCCAAGAAGCCGGGCAGCCTGGCAGAGAACGTTTGCCACCTGTTTGCCGAGTTGGACCCCGAACAGCCCGCCTCCGCCATCGTCAACTTTATCAACAAGGTCATGCTGTCTCCGCGCCGATAGAGGGAGACGCACAGAGAGGAGGCCAAAGTCAGAGCAGACGAGCAGTGACGCTGCAGCATGATACTGTAGTACTGACAAGGCTTTTATTGTGAAGTAATGGCTCGGTGCCAGTGCTTGTGTCTTCTGACTTTGGACGCTAATATTCATAACGAATAAGATTTTCTTATTCTTTTAGACATTTTAAAGGCAGTTGAAAAACTTCCCTGCTTTTTCATTTGGTCAACTTATTCTCTTGAACAGTGGCCCTTTTTCCTAAAGGGCTGGTTGACATTTCATTTCTCTAATATAGTGAAGTATTGCTGATGGAAGCCCTTCTCCACCAATGTGATTTTATTTTAAAAAGCTCCTGTACATCATTACAATGAGAAGCTTTATCAAAAATAATGACTTAGCATTTAGGCTAAATCATTATTATTACCATTATTTTAAAATACTATGTCATTATTTTGAGATACAAAGTCATTGTTTTTTGTTTTATTTTGAAAAACTAACTCTTTCTTTTGAGTTAATTAATTATTTTGAGAAAGTTCCTCTTTATTTTGGAAAAACTGACTCATTATTTTGAGAAAGTTTGTCTTCATTTTGGAAAAGGTAACTCATTATTTTGCAGTACTAAGTCATTATTTTGAAACACTGAGTCATTGTTTGAGAAAGTTCCTCATTATAGTGACTTACACAGTGTTGAAACAAAGCCATGATGTATAGTGTTACAACTCCTCCGAGGACGGGGAGGCTTCAGAGGGAACGTCCGCAATCCAAGAAAAAAAAAAGAGTATACTACATCTACCAGGAGCCTGTATCACGGAGACAGATTATGGGTTATTGAGTTATCTCTGGGCAGAACTCAGGGTTTCTGGTATCATGAAGCTGCTTCACTTTTAACCAGGGTAGATCACCATGGTAACCTGCTCCAGAGCAGGTTCAGTTCAGAGGATCACATCTAAGCCCGTAAACATGGAGTCATCATTGCTACAGGGACCTGGAATGGACAAGAAGTACTGAATTGCGTAATAATAAATGACATGTAATAAATAACAATAAACCTATATTTAAAGATCAGTACAGGCACTTTGCCTCCTGAAACTTAAGTCAGAGCTCAAAGAAACGTTTTTGTATCCATTCAAAGACATTTAACCAACAGAGACATAAACTAGAAAACAAACAAATGAGTTGAACGCACAGATAAGCTCAGTAATTATAAATGCATCATCAATACTTTTACTTACCATGAGACAAAAACGCATCAGAATGTGACTGGAAAATGTATTTTCCATTTACTCTAGACTGCAGAACATATTGAAAATGATGACTATATTTAAAAAGGCCTATTTAACAATTCCCACACTAGTTAAAGCTTTAGCCTTACATTTGATCTGTGGTTATACGTGTGAACATACCCACTTCATCTTATGTCATATTAAAGGCCCACAAAAACTCAATCAGCTTTGTACTGGGAGCAACAGGCTCGAACGGGAACATAAAACTTTATGCCAAAGTTGCGACAGTTTGGGGTGTTTCACATGAGATTACATTTTAGTATTTCTGCTTTTCTCACTTACCTTTTTACTATCTCGTTGTCAACAAAAAAAAGAAAGAAAACAGGAAACAAAACTAGTTGTTTACCTATTGGCAGTAGCCCTCAAAAAAGAAGCAAAACCAGTCACCTAAGTCACATGCGCGAGAGAAATGTAAAGAGCCAACTTGTGATTCTTTCATGTCAGCTGTATCCATGACCACAGAAACAGCTCCTTCTTCTTCTTCTTCTTCTTCCAGAGTGAACACAACTGATGGGAGTTAAATGTTTGCTACGTCAGAGCTGATATGGATAAAGTGTTTCTACTGTCCATTGAACCCATCAACTCTTTAAAAAAAAAAAAAAGAAAAAGGCGAAAACCACTTAAAGTGATTGTAGAAAAAGATTTCCATCATGCAGCAATCAGGATTTAGCAACATTTGAGGAATGTGATGACAGTTGGAGGAGTATTGGGTCACTGTGAATCATGTCTCACCAAACCACACCGGTGAAGAGTTTCTCAAAGACCCCCTCCAGCGAAAATCAGGTTTTCAACCTTGTTAACACGTCTGTGTGGCGTTTTTCATGTGTTACAAGACATATAAGCAGTAAACACCATGTCTGAGCATTTGAAACTGCAGTGAGCAACGGCAGCCTCAACAAAAACTGAGCTGGGTGTATGATGTCATAAACGTAAGGAAGCAGTCCCGCTGGATGTAGCTAAATGAAGGCAAGGTAATTACTTGCAGATTATTTTATATTGTTTAAAACAACTGGAGGTGAGCTTTAAAACTTTAGTCTTGAGTATTCGAGAAATACAAAGTGCAGCCAAGTAACAACCAGCTTCATGATAGCAGTTAATTCAGTGAAGTCAGGTAGCTCAAACAGTAAGTTGAGCCGGCTTCATGATACAGGCTCTGGGTTAAAACGATGGTTAAATTCAGCTTTTATCACGTTGGTCAGACTGGTGTCGAGCGTGACAATGAGAGTCGTGCTACAAGCAGCTTTAAGGACACACACAGACTGTGTGGAGGCGGTTACAAAGAGGATCTTTCCTTGCACTGTTTTGGGGCAGCTCGGCCCCGTTAATGTTCAGCATTTCACCGTAATAACTGCCTTTAATAAACAGCAGGTGTTTATATTTTGTATTGTTATAAAATCCCTTTTTTTTTTCTTTGTGTATAAAAAGTGACCAAAGCCCTGACGATGTAATTCTATATCTCGAGATGTTCAGGTATTCAGATGTATGTACAGCATATTTACAAGCCACTCTTGCCTTCAAACCGACAGCAGCACTTTTATCAGTGTAACACATTTAATCACAGTCGACAATCATGTTTTTGTTTTTGTTTTCCCCACTCACATACACTTCATAATCAGAGCGAGAGCGAGACATAACTGAAAGTAAACATGAATGTGAGATTTTTTTAACTCTTAACAAGCATGTGTGCGAGGGGGGGGAGTGTGTGTGTGTTGAGGGGTTTTGGTGTGTTGAAAGTATAAATACGTTGGGTATCGTTACGTCCGGTTTTAAAGAAAAGTATGTGAAAACGGGGAACAAGCTCGACGGAGGGAGGACGTACAGTGTTGCGGTCGTCGCACCGTTGCCGTGAAATGTTTGGCGTTCATTCACTGCTTCACAACACGTGACCAAAACTTGTTCACACATATGACAAAGACACACAGGTTAACTCACACACACACAAGCAAGACAGTGGCCTAAAGACAGACGTACTTAACCAAAGACGAAGCACTCTTCTTGTATTAATAAGCTTTTTATCCTGCTATATTTTTGTACTTATTGCTTCTTGTATTTTTACTATGCATTTATTTAGTGTGTTGCCTTGTTTGTTTAAAAAAAAACCAAGAAAAACACTACTTGTATTACAGCGATAATATATTGTGGTCTGTTTTCTTGTTGATCTCTATATTATGTAGTAATATATTTTCACATGCAGCTATAGGACAGCGTATGAGACATAAAAAAAGGAAACATGTTTGTTTGAAAAGGATATTATGCTATTTTGTATGCAACAAAATGAAGACTAGAATTAAACTGAAATGATGTGGTACCTGAAGTGCTTTTGTCTCAGTGCTTATTTTTGGTTTGATGGTCAAACAGCTGCAACTAATCATTTCTGATGAATCTGTTTATTTTCTCCATATGATATTCAGTTTTCTATTAAAGGAGCAATATGCAAGTTCTGCCACAAGGGGTCTCTCTCACATTAAAATAATGACAGAAGACTCAGTTTGATGACATTTGAGCACTGCAAATGCAAATGTGTCTGACATGACTCAGCAGAAATCATGTTCACGGACGTTTTATT
>JAJHUR010137565.1:2093-30428 GCA_027495735.1 Lutjanus campechanus | reverse complement strand
GTTTTGGAATGAGTTGGAGATATCGGCCATAGAGATGTCTGTTTTCTCTCGAGTATAATGGAACTAGATGTAGTGACGCTAGTGACACTAACGGCATTACCACATTACAGCAGTCATGTGATGTCTACCGCAGGGTTGAGCTCATTAACGTTGTCACTGCGAATTTTATTTTGAAGGGTCACTCTCTGTTGAGATCAGAGCACTGATGTATTAATACAACTAAGGATTAGTATTGTCACACAAGGGCCAGAAACAGGAAGCTTCTGATTGGTTGACAAGTCAGGAACACAGTCTCTGATTGGTCAACAGACTCCACCTAAGGCATCTTGCGATTGCCAGTAGGCAGACAATAACAACAATACCAACAACTATTTTCAAGACTGAAAAATGGATAAATAACAGCAGAAGACATTTAATTTTGTATTTATCATCATTGCACTGAGACAATGTAGTAAAGTTACAATGCGTCACTTTTCCAGCAGTTGGGAAATAACAGACAAGACTTTTCTGGTCTTGACACACATTGTAAAATATATTGTCCATTTACTGCCAGATTGACAACTTACTTCTAAGTTTAAGTTTCCACATGAAACGGCTCACTACAAGGTTTGGTGATTAGCTTGAGTAACCGGGTCATGATTTCTGAGAGGAGACATTGCTGCTGAGTTTTTAAAATGTATTTTTGTGAATGTAGTTCAGAGCACCTTGATAGCCAAATAGTTACTGGGCGTGCATACACCAGGATCACTGCAATGTCGGTTATTCGATTCCAACTGGTGATCTTTTTTGCACATTATACCCCCTCTTCCCCATTTTCTGTCTGCCTCTGCTATCCAGTAAAGGTGGAAATTTCCTGAATAGTCTTCACAAAGAAAAAAGCAATCAAGTAAATATAGTCCAGTAGTTGTATATGAGTATAAAGTAGTACAAAAAGTAAATACTCGCCTAAAGTACTTATAAACAGTGGTTGAGTAAATGTGGTTTAATTAATGTCTACTACTGCTTGTCAGATTTTGTGACTGTGCACAACATGCATGTTATTCAGACCCAGTTGTGCCATTTGAAAGTCCAAGGAGGAACTCTTTTTAGGTATTTAAAAATGATGTATGAAGTATCATGTCCTGTTGTATTCTTGGCAGGAAGCAGTAACATAAGACATAAGACACAAAAATTGAAGCTCATTCAGGGACGAAAGCAGGACACCCTGAGGAAGTCTGTGAAATGTTAGGTTTGTTTAGGCTGCCTTCCATGCTTCCTTGAAACACATTTTAAATCAACTTGAACACATTTTTGTCTGTGTTTGCTTTCCCTTTTGGGTCTACATTTTCAAATTACAAAAGATAAAGCTTATTTAAATTGGCAAAAAGCAGCAAAGACATCTCCAACGGCAATGAATTCAGTCTGTGTCAGATCCTTGATGTGTTAGTCCAGTTTCCAAGCCCAGTTTTATATTATGCATGTTTTATTTGCACACATACAATGCTCTTGTCAGTGAATGTGTGCTCCAGTGGCACTTGAGGAAAGCTAGAAAGAAGCAGAATAAAATGTAAAGAGAGGACAAAAGAGAGAAAGAGGCGTTCAGACAGAAAAAAGCTGAGGGAGAGACACAGAGAGGAGGATAATAGAGAGCAGAGATAAAAGAAGAGACAGAAGCTGGGTTGGGAAAAAAGAGGAAGAGAGATGGCATAAAGGGCACTGAAAAAGAGGAAGAGCCATAGTTAGCATGGAGTGAGTCCCGCAGAGACATTTTAGAGAGACATTTTAGATATGTCAGGGAGTGTGTATGTGTAATGATGAGCGGATAGGAGTGAAGCGCTTGATGGGGAGCTGTGCTCTGCATGCCTAATGACTGTTAGGAGGGCCCCTCTCTCCTCATCGCGCCACGAATTACGCTCTAACACAATTACTGCTGCTTTGCATATCTCAGACGGATTGGATGATTACCAACCAAATGTGATAATAGACCTGTATGTGAGAAAGATAGGCGATGTGCATGACGAGGCGGAGGAAAGGGTGTGTGTGTGTGTGTGTTTGCTTGCACGCTCGCATGGCTGATTGTCACTGTGTGTGTGTGTGTGTGTGTGTGTGTGTGTGTGTGCGCGTGTCCAAGAGTTTTGAGAAAGAGTATTAAGTACAAGCAACTTAATTAATGAGGTGAATATAGGGAGTCTGATATGTCTGATGTGTGAGTGTGTGTTGCGAAATGTGTGTGCCCCAGTTTGAGAAGGTCATAGCAGATGTTTCCCATACTGATGAGAGTGGGTTTGAATCACGAGGGTTTAAAGGAGAAGTTTAGTGATATTTTATATGTTTTCCTTGTCAGCAAATCCCATAAAAGACCAAAACCTACTATGAAACCACTAACAAATTTTGTTTATGTAGCCAAACCCTGATATAATTTATTTCTTTGTACTACAGACTTCCATTAAAGGCACTGCACACCCACACAGCTGTTTTCATTTACTCTGGCTGATAAGACCTTTAATGAAGTTGGGTGGAGCTACGCTGGGAAGTATGTGATGTCATCAGTGTACAACTAGATTCTGTAATCAAAAGGCCTTTTTCACAGCAGTCATTTTACTGGTAATAGTACGAAAAGAACAGCAGTCCAAAGTTGACACAAGGTGCTTAGTAAGTACTAGTTAGTTTGTAACTAAATCAGCCATTAAAATTGATTGCACCATGATTACTTTGGGCATAACCTAACTAGTTTGGACATAAAGTCATAACTAAGGCAAGTGGCTAATCAAAGATAAGAGTTCCATCATGCACATTAGCTTTCTACTGCCACGACTTGAGCCACTTGGCATTTTAGTCCTTAGCAGTAAGCTAGATGAATATTGAAATATCAATGAATGAGGTCTCTATAGGGCTGAGTACTGAACTTTGATACTTTTCTGGTACTGACCATATTGCCTCAATCCTATCAACCAGCAATGATCTGCACAGATAACTCAGTGAACAACAATAAGTGCCACTTAATTAACTGGCTAGTGCAGCTAACCTGTTAGCTTGTGGGTAGGTCTGTTCGCCTAAATGTCCATTCAGATGAAGTTTTGGCCCATCCTCCACTCGCCTTCGTGGGGTGGGATGACCTAGAGCCGAGGTGGAAAGCATTTCTGACGGCTTGCATGCAGAATGACAGGTCAAAGCAGAGAAACACCTGAAGTTGACAAGAGGTCTCACTCTGTCACTATTTTCCTGTACCACAACCTACAAAGTCATTCTCTTCTTCTTCTTCTTTGGATTATCAGACTTTTCTTTGTTGTTAATATTCATTTTGACAGTTATTTGTATTTGTACATAATTTTTTCAGCTGCTGTCAGGTCTTTGAACAGCTTCTTTCTTTGAAGTGAGAAATTCTACTTTAACATGTAAAGTAGTTTTCTTTTTATTGAAATGGATTTTATATAATGGGTACTGAAAAAAATATTGTTGAAGAACCAGTAATGAAATCAAGGTATCAGTATTGTTACCCATATCGAAAATCTTTGGAGGATACTCAATCCTAATCTCTACCATATTACTTTGTTGCAAAATTGTGCTGTGTGTCAGAAAAAACTGCTGTTTTGCTATTAGTGAATATAATTCTGTGACATTTTATCTCAATCTTTCTTTATCTCCATCAAGTTACAACTTATACGTAGCTGGTGCAACAGGCTGCAGGTGTTATTAAAAACAGTAATGGTGGTTCTGTTATATTCAATTATTCAGTCTTGACAGTGTGGCAGTCAGCTGGTATGCACAGTATCAGGACCCTGAAAATGAAGCAGCTAAATTATTTGTATTATTCATGCCTGTGCTTTTCCTACTCTGACATGTCAAAATGTCTTCATGAAAAAGGCCTAAGGTTGTGCTTCAAAACCTGAATGAAAGTCTTGCTTCTCTCCACCGTTGCTCCTACATAGCAAGTGTCGTGTTGGCATGGCCAAATGAAATCATAGGTAATAGACCTTTTTCACAGCAGCCATTTTGACATGAAATCGTAGGGTAAACACAGGTGTTACCAATGATACTAATTAAGGTTTCGTTGGCTGCCATGAAAAAGGTCTAGGGTGCAACAAATCTAACAAGAAAGTGAGGGAGACGTCAATCAAACGCACCCACATATTCCTGAGATGAGGTCTTATCAGGCATCAAAAGTGACAACACCTGTGTGGGTGAACTAAGAGTGTGTGGAGGCTTTAAAAACACATCAGCGAGTGAGGAATGTTTGCTAAAAACTACTGTGTCCTCTTAGACAAAATGGGACTCAGGCTGACCAAGCAACGTGAAACCAGAGACTTATGCTCACAGAGAGACCAGGTCCACAAAATCACACATCAAGCAGTTGCGCTTGACGGGTTTCGGTTTCAAGCTGACAGGATGCAACACACAAGACTTCAGCAGGACAATTTGTGTGTTTTACATCAATGATTCTTTGTGCAGAAATACAGTCACAGTTGGTGGACCACATTTCCCAGAGGTCAAACTTTTAATGTGAAGATGTCAACCATCACGATCATCACCATCTTGTTGCTGACACAAACTCAAAATTGCACTACAGAATTATTTCCTCAATGTATACGTGTATATGTATAAATAACTTTATATATATGGTTTCATTTTTGCTTTACATTTTATCCAGTTCAATATTGAATTTATTAAATTATCTATATGTTGTATTTTGTGTGTAGCATGAAGGAACTACGATTGTTTTTTCGCTGTACAACCCTGTGTTGTACAATGATAATAAATGACCTTGATTCAATGAAGAAATGGGGTTTGGATGCCACAGAGAGGGCAGAGATGTTGGAACATGTTGACGCTGACTCATACACCGATGGTTTTGTTCTTTTCATGGGATTTGGAGACAGTACTAATAAAATTAGAGTAACACCAGTATTATCCTTTAACTGAAGCAAGTCTCCTTCCTTCCACAGGCTGAGATTGTGAAGAGATTGAACGGGATCTGCGCACAAGTCCTCCCCTACCTGTCTCAGGAGGTAAGCGCGCGCACACACACACACACACACACACACACACACACACACACACACACAAAGACGTCACTAACCCTCTGACCCTCGGCCCGATTCCTTACATCCTGGAATGAGATCACCCTCATTCCCGCCTCATTACCTCTCCACCTCCGTGACCCCCTCGCTCAGCATCCCTCCCTCCTCTTCTTCTCCTCTCCACTTCTCTCCTCCCGTCATTCATCATCACTTGCTTCCCGTGTTCCTTTCCACCTCACTTTCGCTTTATTCCTCCCTCCCCCACTCTCCTGTGTCATATTCAATCTGTCCTCCCAGCTCTCCCCAACCCCTCTCTTTTTGACCTCCTCTTCCACTCCCCGCCTTCCCTTCATCCCTCCCTCCTCCTCCTCCTCCTCCTCCGCCACCTCCTCCTCCATCCCACTCCTCTTTTCCTTTATACATGTGTGTGTGTTTGTGTGTGTCAGTGTAATAAATGGTTGTGTGATTCAGATAAGCCATGCTCTTATCTGCCCACCAGGGCGTTGACCTCCACCCATTACAGCACACCAGCCAACCATCCATTCACCGGTGTCACACAAGGCTTTTGTGTGTGTGTGTGCACGCGTGTGTGCGTGTGTGTGTGTGACTGGATGAATAGCTGAATGGCCGGAGGGGGGGATGCATCACCAGAGAGGGTTGTCTGCTCTCTGTTGGGACTATTGATATTGATCTAACCTCTCCACCTCTCCCCCCACCCAAACTCTCCTCCCCTTGTTTCTGTCTCGCTTTTTATTGTCTTTCTCACTTTCCTCCCCTCGTCATCACCCCCTCACCACCACCACCACCCTCACCCACCACCTCCAGCACCAGCAGCAGGTCTTGGCGGCCATAGAGAGAGCCAAGCAGGTCACCCCTCCAGAGATGAACTCCATCATAAGGGTATGATGTTCCAGCCCCCAGCCCCGCTGGAGGCTGTAATTATTGATCATTATCACTAATTCTATAGTTTTCTTTAATGACCTTCACTTATTGACTTATTGTTTGAAATATTTATGCTTGGAAATGAGTTGTACAAATTAAATTTACTCTGGTTCTTCAGCTATAATTATTATTTGGAGGTTAATAAAAGGGTTAGGATTTTCATTGACCATGCAGTATGGTAAAAAAAAAAGGATTGATTGAAAAATGTTAATATAGCCTGTCCCTCTCATAAATCATTATAATGTGAATCAAGTTACCAGAATGAATGGATGACTGTACTCAACAAAACAACACTATAATAAGATTTATGAGAAAATAAATGCTAAGGAGGTTATGTTGATTTAAATAAGTTCAAAGGAAAATTTAACCATGTATTCCAGTGTTTCAGTATTGCACTTGCACTATGTAGGAGAGCTTGTGAAAGAGCTATTAAAAAAAATAAAGGTCATAATTAAAGCAGCAGAGTTATTCTTACTTTTCGTATGTAGTATGGGTCAAGCCTTTCTTGGTAAATGCACACATTTTTCAAACTCCGTGCTCACAGTTTATTGCACAGGCTTTCTGTTATAAATTTGTCGTCTCTTACGCTAAGGTGAGATAACCCTGATGACATCACAGTGACATCATCTGGGTCATTTTCTCAGATATTAGAAAACCCTGGCCCTGTTTACACCTGGCACTAACATGCTTTCTGAGTGATCCGATCACAGGTGGACAGTTCTGAGTACATCTGATCACTTGGCATTAGAATGCATCTCAACATGTGTCTCAGATTTTTTTTTTTTTGTTCAAAAGCTGGAGACGGCAATTCACTTCCTGTGCCTAGTCTGCCGAAATTAATAGAGGGAGAAGAAATAGTTTACAAAAACCTTGGGGCTGACTCTTGTTGTTCTGACTTTGGCCCAAGTGGAAATATTTCATGTGTAGTCCATCCATAAGAAGTCTTTGGTTGTGGCTTCTTTTTGGTTTTTCATGTATTTAATATAATGCTGTTGGTGCTTGAATAAGTACATACTCATTGAGGAAGTGGTCTTTCAGTGTGGCTCAGGACACACTGAAAGACCAGACTGCTAAAAGAATGTGGCCAAAACCACCTCTGAATGTGGTCTGAGAGATTGGATCTCAGTACTTCCTTGATGCTTCTTGGGTGCATTCCCATCTGTGCCTAGAGCTGTTGTGTGATCGGATCACCCAAGATGCAGGTGAATGCCTGGTGTAAACAGGACCATTACAACACTGTTTTCTGAGGCTGAGTAGTACTGATTTTCATGTGTAAAATCGGTGTACAGTTCACAAAAATAAACAGAAAGTTTACAAAATTTACTATTCTTGAGTGCCAAAGGGCTAACAGCTCTTAGCTTTGGGATAAATGGAATGATACCTTCCCCCCTTCCACTACACTGGCATAATATTGATAATTAGAAGAGTGCTATATAAGATTAGCTAGATTAAAAAAAAAAAAGAATCAATATGGATGGAGCATTTGTATTATTAGCTGTAGTCCTTCATCTTTGTGGCTTTAATGTTAGCCAGCTACAATTTATCATTATAAGCTTTGTCCTAGCTAGCTTAGCTACTCCATCATCTTACCAGAGGTTTAGTATTAGCTAGCTGAGCCACTCCATCATTTTACTATGGTTGTAGCGTTAGCTAGCTTCGCCACTCCATCACTGTGATGCATGATTCAAAGAGATGCCTTCCCTTTGTCTTTGTGTCTGCTGCTTCAGATACAGATGATACTGGTCTGCACAGGCCTGTTTATAGGACTGGACTGGCTCTTCTTCTCAGTACAGTGACCCAAACAATTTGGTTCATTCTCTGATGCCTGCATTTCTTTATACTGTACACCATATAATTACCAAAAGCATTTTTTCCTTGTGTCCCTTGGAATAATTTGGCATTACACTTCTATTGTCCTTGTTATATGAAAGACCAACACAAGATTAATTTGTTACAAAGATATTAGACATGTATTAAAAATATCTGCACCTTCTCAGCACAGAATATCCCTAAAACAATGCAATTATTCATCAATCAAATCAACTTAGTTGCAGCTAACACTATACCTAAGTAAAATATAAAAGGCAATTAAAGAGAAGCGAGCCAATTTGAAGTGCATTAGAACGTATATGAATACAAATTAAGAGAAAGTGTGTCACGCTTTGTGTATATATACTGTAAGTTAAATCAAATTCAATTCGGCAGACTTCTTCGCCTCGCTTTATGAAAAATAAGACATGAGCTGCCTGTCCAATTCCATAAAGCCATATGGAGGTTCTTGCCATCGTATTTCCTTACTTTTAAAAAAAAAATTTACTTGATTTGTTGCCGAAGCCATAATCTGTCCATCTTTGTATCTACCAAACTCTAAATGCTTTGTTGTTACCATGGTAGCAGGAGATGCAGGCTGGACTGGCAGGCAGGGGTGAAGAGTTACAGTTTTGTTATATTAGAACATAATCTATGAACTGCTTCAGATTTAAAAGTACAATTTATTGCAATTTTGCTTTTTCAACACTAGACCATGGAGAAAAAGTTGAATCATACACTGACTGTACATCATGACTTGTGTTTACAAAAATAAAAGTACATCACATATCAGTCAGTCTTTCAGAAATTTATTTTACCAGCACCATTGCTATATTGCATATGAGAGTGGTAAGTAATAGAATAAGATGTGAGGCCAAAATTAGCAGATTTTATTTAGATGTATTTTTAAACCCATTGGGAATTTTGAGTTTGAGTTTTGACCCTTTGAGGTTGCTGTAGCTGGTCAGTGTGGAATGTTGAAGCTGCTGTAGCAGATTGAGTTGGCAAATTGAAGTCAGCAGCTATTAGTTTGTTTCTACAGAGCAGAGAAATATATATACAGTATATATATTAAATACATGTCAAAGGGGAGAATCAGTAACATTTGTCCGAGGGCAGGATCGCTACAGATACAGACACCACCACACACTTCTTATGGATAATTGAATGATGACTGAAGGGGGTTATGTTTATCTAAGTCTATGCATTGTTTTTATGAAAATGTTGCATATTATGCAAAGTAAAATAGATAATATCACAAGATAAGATAATATTATTGCGATGCTAATTTCAGTCAGTGTGTTAATGATAATTCCTATTATGTGTTAGCATCAAGCTAATGGACAAAATGCTAGTTCTGTATTTATAAAATCAATTGAGTGGTAAAAATTCCCCGGACACCAGTTTGAGAAGCACTAACCTAAAGGATGTAGAGGATTTGAGCTGTGGATCCGAATGTAAAGCAGAGCTGTTGACTTTGTAGGTGTAGCCTGTGCAGACTGGGGCTGTTAGATACTGTTTATGAAAAGTCAGTCAGGACTGTCATAAAATCAACCCACTGATGTGTCATCATGTTGAATGTGTGTACAGCAGGGAGTGATGAAAATGCACTGGCTTGGCAGTAACAATTTTTCTTCTACATTCAAATCAAATGTGCAGTATTTGTCATGTGTATTTCACGTGTTTCATTCTGGACCATCTGTGTCCTCTATAAGACATGTTTTCCATTGTTTTGCTTGTTTTCTTGAGGTTGTATACATTGAAAATTGCATATATTATAAATAAGTTATGTGTGCTGCAGATTTTCCATCTCCTACTGAGCATGTATTTTAGCCTTCCATCTCTTCTATTGTGCCTGAGCTATTAGCGCCGTGCCTTGGGGGTTATATATTAAACATAATTTGTGATCTATAATAGGTCTATGCATTACAGATTTTGCATTTCCCTCAGTATTTTGCAGTGATTTGTGTGCTGGGTCTGTCCCGCTGTGTGTCTAAGTTGTGTCTGGTTGTCTTCCATGCAGCAGCAGCTCCAGGCTCACCAGCTGTCTCAGCTCCAGGGCCTGGCCCTGCCCATGACCCCTCTGCCGCTGGGCCTGAGCCAGCCAACCCTCCCCGCCGTCACCACCTCCTCCGGCCTCTTTTCCCTCTCCTCCCTGCTGGCCTCCCAAGCCCAGCTGGCTAAGGAGGAGAAAGCGTCACGTGACGGAGTCGACAGCCACCGCGAGGAGGATGGAGACAAGTCCGATTAGAGGGTCTCTGTTTTTATCCAGAGACCTGAATCCCCCAGATCTGAGCCCCCTTTGGCCTACAGCCTCTCCCCTGGTCTCCCTCTCTCTGACCTTAGCTAACATGGGTGTCAATCCCATCACCACAGCTCCAATTCCCATCACTGGGAGAGCTTTGGCACCTGTCTCTCATGTCAGACTTGTCCCAATGTCTTCATATTCTCCATACTTTTTTTTTTCTTTATCTTCCCTTTGAGTGTCTTTTTTTTTCAGACACTTTTTTGTATGTTATTAAGCTTCCGTTTTTTGTGTTTTTTTTTTTTTTTAATCAGGACTACTTTCTATTTCTGTTCCTTCCTGCCTCACTGTCGCTCTGCCTCTCAGTTCTTATTCCTGTTTAGTTTCTGTTTTTCTTCCCCTCCATTGCCTCTCTTCCTCCCACCTCTTGCCTCTGTTCCAAGCAGGTCTGATCTGTGAGACTGAACGCACTGCACCGTAGGTGTTAAAAAAGGTTAAATGTTAAACACCGGGATTATTTGGCGAGCTGTAAAACTTGTCAGACACAACACAGAATTCCTACAAACTTCATTTTCCGGAGAAAGACGTCTTATGGACATCAGTAGTGTTGATATTTTTTGGCAGATTGCATGCGTTCATTCCAAGCTAAAAGTTGGCTTGGAGTTTAAACGGTGGATTGTTATAGATCAGATCAGATCAAGTGTTTAAATAGTGCCCTCATGTTCCGACTAAAGAGAGAAATATCCCAACCAAAAACTGCCTTTGGAGCAGATTTGAAACTAGAGATGTGTGTAATCCTAAATTTATTTGGCAAAAGGAAAAGCACTTTCTTAGAGCTGTCTCACTAGATTACAAACCCACCTTCGTAAGTAATCCCCTCCCCCCCTACATATGATCCTCGTCTGACCCTGCGAGGTACGTCAGATAAATCCACCCAGCACCTTAAAACCGAACGGCAACATTTTCATCAGCAGTTAAATGAACAGAGATGCCACTTGAGTCCTGCACCCTCCCACCACCACCACCTTTTTCATCTTAAATGTGCACTAATATTAGACCAGGCACAGGGGAGAGTGTGTGTGTGCATGTTGTGTGTTTGACAGCAGAGGGCAGTGTGTGTCTTTGAGGAATCCTCCTCCTCTTCGCCGGGTTCACAGGCCTGAGCAAAAACAAGGACAGGACAATGACAGAGTGCAGGCTGTGTCACAAAGGGGAACAGCTTATTTATCCACTCTGTGTGTACAAACTTAATATACAGAGACGAGACTGGACACATTAATCTGTGCATGTGGTCATGATCCAGTTCTTTGGTCTATGTTAAGGAACCTCTCAGTGTGAAACAAACACAGCTGGTCCTTTTGATCCATATGTAAATTCAGATTTAAATACTGTACATTTTGTTTCACTGTACATATACAGCTCTGTCTGTCGCACATCAGACCAACACTACATTTACAGATGATTAAACACCTACATACCACACTGAGTGGGAAATCTTCATGACCTAGCAGAATTAAATCAGTGCAGATCACACAGATGAAGCACAAGCGTCCTCCACAGCTGCTCTGATGAGTAATAAACCCAAACTCCCCCTCAGACTCGCAGGCCCAGCACACCTACTCAGCTGTTTTCAATTACCTTGTCCGATAAGGCCTCCAGTCAGGTGGAAGTTGGGTGAAACTATGCTGGGAATAATGTGAAAAAATGTTTCCCCAAATTCGCATATTCTGGGTGTCCTGCTGGTTAAAACGCAAACCAAATAATGGTAACGTCCCCAGTTTGATTCAAGTAGGAGACCTTTGTTGCAGGCTAATGCTCCATTTAATTACTTGGGTTTAATTACTTAACAATGAACTTTGCCTGACGTGAGGCATCCATGTTCATTTGGCTTTCAGGCACTTCTGTATTATTAAAGCCCAAGTCAGATCAGAGCTTTCACAAAATCAGAGTTTCCCAGTCCTAATTACCACTAGAAGTCATACTTGCCAACCTTCCCAATTTTTCCCTGGAGACTCCCATTTTTCATTGCCCTCTCCCAGTTTCCTCCCGGGGTAGACTCACAAGTCTAACTTCTTCGGTCAGTAGAGACTGTCAATCTTCCAGCTTTCTTTGCTAGAGAAAAAAAAAACACTGCCTTGCAGAACTAATCGAAAGTCTTTGGGGTGGCCCTTCATACTGAGGCAGTGACATGCAGAAGTCACGTGCCTGAGGAGAATGAGGGGAGAGCTTCCTTTCTGACAAAGCATGTCCTTGAAAAATGTAAGGGACATAGGTTTGCTAGTGGCTGTTCTCACCATTCAGGCAACTATTTTGCATTTAGAAATGCCCAGATGATTGATCTCCAATTTTCTGATATTGCTAGACTGCTCTGGGGTCACAGTTGTCCCATATTTCTGCCAATTTATGAACTCTGAAAGTCTGCTGTTTCTGCAACAATACAGCAGCACGTGACTTGATAGAGAGCTGCTCACACCAGCTGTATTCAGTTCTCCTTCACACATCCATGCTTGTGCCTCATCCTCCTCAGTGAGAGACAGAAAGAGAAATGGAGAGTACTGAGAGAAAGAAACACTCGAGCAAATTTTAGGCATCCTGGAAAAATGGATTCCTGTTTTCCATAAGAAAGTCGAAGGTTATGTCCACACTGCAAGCCTTAGTGCTCACTTCTGATTTATTGCTCAGATCAAATATTTTTTTTGTTTGGCTGTTCATATTACCTGTTAAACATGGCCAATATCAGATTTCAGTGTTAGGAATGGTTGGGTCGTGACCTGAATGGCTTCACAGAAACAGATTTCATCCAAAATTTCAGGATATTGGGGTCCTTTTAACTACATCTGTCAGCTCCTCTCCATAAGAGTCTGGCAGCAAGACACTTCAGGCAAGGGATGCAAAAGTCATGAATTCAGATATGACTGTTAACACGGGGTCACATTGCAACAAAAACCTTTGTCTGATTTAGGACCACATATGACAGTGGCCCAAATCAGAATTCAAAAGATGAGATTCAGTCTGACTTTGGCTGTTTTGGCCACTTTTGTCTGCAGTGTGAATGTAGTCTATGATCTTAATGTTTTCTGGGCAAGGACCCCCTCCCACCCCCCCAAACTCCTCACTTTGGTTGTGAAATTTTCCCAGTCTGTGAGGTCTCAAGGTTGGCAAGTATGAAAGAAGGGTGAGGGAAATGTCAGTCAAAACACACACAGAAGAGGTCCAAGGGGCTTTAACGAGGCAAGTAGCAGCCCAAATGTCCCTATTAAATGTCTTCTTTCTACAAGGTGAAACAAAATTTACATTTTTAGGCCGTTTTTTGAACACACACATCGATCAAACCCTGACCTTGGCACAAAGATTTTTTGATCGACTATGAGTCAACAGTGACATCCTGTGTCTGTCTGAGTGTTGGTTTGAAGACAAAATTGTTTTATACAACCCACCCCCACCCCACACACACAGACAGAGACAGAAACACACACACACACAAACACCCTTTCTTAGCCTCCTTTCTGTTTTGATGGCTACACTGTGAGAATGAACTGAGCTGAAAAGTTTGATTCTTAAACCAACAATCCTTTTAATTTGGGGGGGAAAAAATTGGCATGCTGACAATGAAAAAGCACATTTATTGCTGACTAATTGTTGACAAATTTCACACTAAAACCCTTCATGTGTCTGAAGGTTGCGATGACATACTGTTGTTGATGTTGGTGGGATGACTCCTTCACTGATGCCCATTGTTGTGTATGTATGTGAATACATGAACAAGGTGTGTATAAACACTTGTACAGCTGGTTTGGCCGTTGATGAGATAAAATGCGTTCCTGTTCTTAATCCAACTAAAGCTAACATGCTATTCTGCTTGTGAAATAAGCTCGCAGCACATCGTTCTCCCATCTAGCCACATACTGTATGTATCTAGCTACATACTGTGCTCGTCGTAGTGAAATGCAGAGCGTGTAGACAAAGACACACACACACACAAACACACACATCAATGCATGTCTGCGGGGGTACCGAGATCGATTTATTTCTAGTGGAGACGTTTTTTTTTGGTTTTTTTAAAGAATGTTTGGTCCAAACTTTCTGTGATCAATGCACTTGTTTTTTTTTCTTCTTTGTTTTGAAATATTAATCGATATGAACTAGAACGAGAACTACAAAGCTGACGTTATAAACATACAAATGAAATTCTATGTATTTGTTAAAGTAGTTGGAGGCCCTCGCTTGCCTCTGTATACAGTTATACATAGAAAGCTTTATGTGTATATAGCTGCATCTTCTCTTGTCTGTCCTGGATGATTCTTGTGCTATTGTGTTACAAAACTGATGTGACACCAGGGGGGAAACTGCAGTACATTGACCTTTTTGCCCTTTGACCCCTTCTTCTTCTTCTCTGACCTGCCTCCAGTCCCCTTTACTCCCTGTGCCACGTCCCTCTTCCCCAACTTTTTGCCCCCATAGCGTGAAGCATTGTAAGCGTTTTGAGCTTTGTAAAGGTCTTTTTTTAACTTCTTATTTTGTGCATAATGTAAAACCTGAAAGTGTGTACTTTGGCAAAAAAAAAAAAAAAAAGTTTTGTGTCTGAAATCATAGCTTCATTGAAACAAAAAAAGAAACTGTAAAAAACAACAACATTTACTATAAATAATATGAAATGTTCTGCAGTAAGGAAGGACTTCTGGTGCCTTACAAATAAAGTCAATCAAATCATAAGAAACTTTTCCTGCTCTTCTCTTTTTAACGTCTCTTTGTTTAAATCTTTAATTTGACAAACAGCAGATTGTCTCCTGATTAGGGTGGATGGTTTGGTGCTTAGAACCCCTTTACTCTGACTAAATAATTTTATCCCTGTAACAGCTTTTTATTTCCAGTTTCAACTAAGAGATGCACCTGCACATTTATTAAACGTAATTCCAAAGCGGGCCAAGCAAGAGTTTGTGAAATATTCTTCCTTTTAGGTGGACATTAGTTCCAGTTAATCTCACCAAGGTATGAAAATCAGCTTGTGGAGATGAAACTTGGTCACTGTAGGCCATCCATCACAGTAAACATTTCATATCCTTTATTTCTTCTTTATGTCACATGATCTTAATGTGGTGGTAATTTGGTTTCTATCAGTGTGTTTAAGACTGTCCAACACTTCAGCTACAGTAATGCTAGAAACAACCAAATTCACATTGTTCTTCTCACAACATTGATCTAATGTTTTTGCTTCTTTTAGGTTTCTAAAACAGTGGGTCATGATTGCAAACCTTTTTGGCAGCTAAATCTCCAAATTTTAGATGTAAAAGAGTTTTCAAATGGCTCTCCTCCCACATTTGCATCACCATGTAACAACATGACAACACATCCATCTGTCTATTCATTATTTATACCTGCTTATCCTTTGCAGGATCAGCTTTGACGAAAATCTAAATTACAAGTTAATTTTTGAAGCCTACTAAAAATGACTTGAAACTATGGATGTGCGATGTTTGATTTTTGGAGATATTTTCCAACTCATAGTTGATTCTAATGCTGATATATGCATTTTTTTCATCTAATTGCAGAGAACATTAGGTCTCTTGTTGTGAAATTAATATTTTATTATTCCTACTCATATCATGATCTCCCACTGCTAGATGTTGACCTAAAATACAATGGTTTTTCAAAATGGACCCATATGATTCATTGGGCAAAATAACTACTGCTGACAGATTCTTTTTCACTGGTGCCTGTTTCTCTTTGTTCTTCACAAATCCGTTGTAATGATCAGGATGACAGTTCTTTAAAATGGGAAATTAAATATGTAATGTTGAAGGAATGAGAGTTGGATCCTCCTGGTATGAGCCGTCACTGAGCAGTCACTACAAATAGCAACTCTGCTATCTGTGTCAAGCATTTGAAAAAACCTCCACACCACAGACATTCTTGTGTCACGTGCACTTAATAGAAGCGTCATCTTATCTGCCTTTCATATAGGCAGAAATGTTCAATTCTGGACCGATACAGATACTTCGTTTTAAAGCCTTTATTGGCCAGTACCGCTGACATGTTGACATTCCTACTGGAAACCAAAGGCTGTCTGGAAAATAGCTTAATACTTGATGTATGAACAACAAACTCATCACAAGGTTCATTTAGTGGCTATTCTGGAGCTTTTGATCATCACATGCAATCTTCCCCTGCAGATGGGCTGAATTGTCATGGAAATGTAACAGATGACATTTCTGTTCTTCTGAGCTCTTTAAAAAATTATCATGCATGTTTGAACTTCAAAGATTTAACTTCTCAACTCATAGTATGCTTCGGAAAGTAATTAATAGCATTTTTAGTTAATGGAGTAAAACACTGAAGTGTTCTTTTTGTCATTTTTCAGAGAGGCTGATTTTAGAAAAAGAAACCTGTGGAGGAAAAAAACATCAGATTTTTTTGTTTGTTTGTTTATACTTTTACAAAAGATATGAATTAATATATAACAATATAAAACGGGATAATGAAGTGCAATAAACCATCAGAGGGGCATGATGAAGACACTCTCCAGTGAGTGCATACCTGAATCCATTAGGATGGAAAGGAAAGAGAAAAGAGGGAAAAGATTCAAGAGACCATATAAAACAGTCCAAACATCCTGGCACAGTTAGTGCAGTAGTATCTGATGTGAAATAATCGACTCTCAGTGATTTTTCTTCAGTTTTCTTCAGTTACAAGCTCATAATCATGAGCATGTATGATGTTAGGTGGCTTTGTGAGGCTGAAGTTTTCCGTAAGAGCACAGAAGTGTCTTCAGGTCCTACTTGGATTTATGCTGACTTCAGCGTCCCCATCCTACATCTGTTAGTCCACATTCTTTAGGATCCAATGTCAAGCTATAAATGACAGTGAACTGTAAATTTTACAGATTTTTCAAAATAAACAGAAATTCAAAGAGGATCTACTGCCTTCTGACAGCCTGAGGGATTCTGTAGTTCACAGCAGCTCCACCAGGAGGAAGTGTTGATTTACGTTTGCCAGCTGAGGTGAACTCAGCAGGTAATTGCTCTGAGGTATTCTCACATATGCTCCAGTGTTTGCGTGTCACATTCGACAGGGGAGCTTCCTGTTCTTTTGGCTGCGCTGATGAAGGTTTATCTATTCAGCGGCGCATGTACCCAGAATTGATGTGACATCTCAGAGACAGAGGATCACAGCCTGTTTGGCATCTGCGTGTAATCCTCATTTAGATGCTCCATCTATTAAGTCCTGAGACGTAACTTGGTTTGTTGCATTCACAGCTCATTCACTCACATGCTCACTGATTGATGCACATGTACTGGATGTTTTCTTGTTTTTCTGTGTGAATGACAGCACATCCTTGCTTTTCTTCTCCACTTCCTTCTCTATGTTCTAACTTTCTTTTTCTTACCTCCCTCCTTCTGTTTGCCTTTCCCCCCGTGTCCATGCAGCCAGATGAGTGTGTGTGTGTGTGTGTGTGTGTGTGTGTGTGTGTGTGTGTGTGTGTGTGTGTGTGTGTTCGGAGATAGAAAAGAGAAAGAGGAAGGCTTGTGAAACCTCAGAGTTCCTGTGGTTGCAGCCCTCCTTCCTCTCTTCCTCTCTTCCTCTCTCCTTCTCTCTCCCTATAGACAGCTCTGGATCTGACACTTGAATAAATATGAAAGTGCCCTATTTTTTCTCTTTCTGTCTGAGGATTCACACGCTGCTCCTCACAAGCAGCGACGCAGAGGCAGCAGCAGAGGGGAGGTTTTCTCTCTCATCCAAGTCCTTTTCTATAGAGCACATTAGAGCCTGTGGAAAAAAGATAAAGTGCCACAATCATATTCAAGTTGTTTAATTAGTGGCACCTTAAAGGATAACGCTGATGATATTATGTGTTTTTCCTATTGTCAACAAATCTCATGAAACGGCCAGAGACAATGAATTTATCCTGCCAATAATTATTATTGCCTGATATTTTTCTGTGCCACAGACATCCACTGTTGTCCAAAAACTATTAAAATCACATCAATGAGCCACACTGTTACACTGAGTGACATGTTCCTTTATTACAATAAACATGGGCACTCTAGTTTATTTTAAGCCAAACTCACTTACACCATCCTGCTGCTGTAAATAATCACAAAAACATCAAATTTGTATTCATTCACGTCTGAAAATAGTCCTCAATGTACTATTGACTCCACTACCAGCAACAAAGCATCAGCCTACAATTAATTTTCAATAGAAGCCAGCGTCATGAAGCTAGAAACTGACGTCTGACACTTGTCACTTTGTGAGGTAACGTGAAGAGCTAAGAATCAAAGTTGAGCTGGCCCCAACTTTGTTCATGTTTTTGTTTCACCACTTCTGCTTCCCATGTCCTCACGATTCTTTTGCCGTGTTAACAGTGGAAGAAGAACGTATTATTTCCATCAGCCAGTTTCCAGCTTTATTTAACCCTACCCTTTTTCTTACGTTGACATCAACCAAAAAATGCAGTTTGGCTGTTTTGTAGCTATGTTTCTGTTAGCGTTAACATATGGTAACATTTGATAAAAATTACTCTTTCAGGAAATTGCTTATTTACAGTAGGTAACTTCTTTATTTTGAACAGGGGGATGGACCTGGTATATTTCATTCACCCGTTTCATAATTTAGAGAATATTTTAGATCAAGACAAAAGTGACAGAAGGGCAGAACTGTGCTACTTCAGCACCAAGGACAGTGCCATGGATTCATCATTACACAGCACAATTAGGCTGCTGATGTTTCAGAGCCACGGTCGAGGCCACAGAGTCTGACTTGCACAAACCTCTATGCTATGCTAGAAGTCAGAGTTGAGGGTGCTGAGAGAAACTCAGTCTATTTAATGACATTATACCAAATGCTGTACAAGATTTATTGGTTCTGCATTTATTTGCCAGGATAATTTATTTATTCATAAGAGAAGGGAGTGAGACAGCACTACTCTACTAATGCCATTCAACCACGGATTGACTCATTCATATGAGACAGCTGTCACTCTGTTTGCTGTTTACAGTGGCTCAAGTCAGCAATGCAGTTCATACACTTCACTGATAAACCTGAGAATTATGAAGCTTTATATCAGGCTTCATGATCAAATGATCAGTTTGTTTGTCATGTCCCCACTTCTGTCCATATGCATGACCTCTTTGTCTCACTCTCTCTCTCTCTCTCTCCTCAGAGGAGCACAGCTTATTTAAACATTACTAAATTAATATTCCACCAAATCTCAAAAAATCAGAGTAAGCTTTAGTTACAAGATATACTTCATAATCTAGATCTAAACCAAATCACACATCCTGTTGTACTAATGGCTAAGCTCACTCTTTTTCCCATCATGCACTACACCCCACTCACCCGAAACCTCTGCTGTCACTTGCTGTGGACACTCCCAGCATCCATCCACCTGTAGACTCTGAGTATTATTATCACTCCCTGCTGTGCTGAGCCTGCTGTGGGGAGTGATGAAGTCCAAGCCTAGAAACCAAATATCAATGTTGCACATATCCGTCTATTATAACATATCCCATTCAGTGTGAGCTGGCTGATTGAACCTCATTTTAAAGCGTCACAAACCAACAAACCTCTCTTTTAAAGACATGAAAACATATGAATGCATGTGTCCTGATAGGTAAGCACAAGAAGGGTGCACAACAAAAATCAGGTTTTGTGCGTCTGTCTGTGTGGTGGTGGTGATGATGATGATGATGATGATGATGATGATGATGATGATGATGATGAGCAAAAAAAGCCAGAGAGACAGAGAAAGAGAGAGAGTGCGAGAAGCGTCTTGATTAATCATGATTGACTCATTCAGAGCCCACTCGTCTTTTCCCCCTCGCTCCCTCGCTCCCGCTCTCCTTTATGGCTTGATTACGGAGACGTACTCTATCTCCCATTACCTCCCCTCCTCCATCCCTCATTCCTTTCCTTCATCTCTCTCTCTCTCCATCCGTCCTCATCCTCCCCTCCTCCTTCTCCTCCCCCCGTGCCGGTTTATTCATCCGTCCCCGGGAAAGGAGACTGTCAATCTCCGTCTGCCGCCTCTCCATCCTCTAACCCGCCACATCCATCCCTCCATCCATCCATCTATCTCTCCCATCCATCACTGTCACTCTTTTTCACTCTCCATCCTCTCTTCCCCTCTCTGTCTCACTCGTTCCTGCCACTTTGAGACTCTTTTATATATAAATTTTCTCTCTTCCTCTGTTCAAAGGCTTCCTCTATTTATCTTCGTCCCTCTTTTTTCTCCTCCTCTGCATCCAGAGTGATCTGTCGTTCCCTGCGTGTCTGTCAGCCTCACTCACTCACAGAGATGGAAACACACAAATTTTACTTCCCATTCTCTCTCTCTCTGGCTCTGTCTCTCAGTCTGTCTGTTGTCTCTCTGTCTGTCTGTCTGTCTGTCTGTCTGTTACTGTGTCTGTATCTGTCTCCCTCCTTCTCAGCCTCAGCTGGAGGAGCAGTCAGTGTTGACACAACTCGGTCTAATACAGATGCTTCCAGAGATGCACCATGGGAAACCGTCTCTTGGCCTGCTTTTCTAATCTTGTCTTCTCTCTGTGCAGCTCCCCATTGCACACACACACACACACACACACACACACACACACACACACACACAAACAGACTAACTTCCTTAGTGTGTTTGTTTATGTGTTTGCAAGACGTGTGTGCGAGTTCATGCATGTTTGAGGTGTGCCCATGTGTGTAAAAACCTGTGTGCACACTAGTGTGCGTGTGTGTGTGTGTGTGTGTGTGTGTGTGTGTGTCTGTCTGTCTGTCTGTCTGTGTGTGTGTCTGTGTGTGTGTGTGCATGTGTGTGTGAGACTTAAGCTATTTTCAGGGACACATTTCAGACTCAAGACCAGTTAATTGAGGACAGCTGATGCAATTGAGGACAAAAGTCATGTCTCCAGTTGGAAAAACACAGATTTTTGGGTCAGTGCTAAGAGCAGGGTTAGGTTAAAGGTGCAGTTTGTAGAATATAATATTCATAAGTATGTTTTCACCTGAAATTAATTAAGAACTATTGTATTTTTTGTTACCTTAGAATGAGCCATTTATATCGACAGAGGGCAGAAGTCCTCCTCTGCACTGTCTGCTATGTTGCATCACCATGTTCCTACAGTAGCCCAGAACACAAAAACCAAACACTGGCTCTAGAAATGGCCTTTTGCATTTTTCATGAGTTTCTCTGCCACCATAGGTTGGAAGGGGAGGGTGAGACGACTTTTTTCGCAATCTGCAAGCTCAGTTAGATGCCACTAAATCCTACACACTTAACTTCGAGGTTAAGTGTAGGGTAAGGGTTAGGGTTGAGGCCTTTGCACACCAGCAATTAATTTGCATGTTAATAATATTTTTTGAACCTGTATGCAGCCAATGAAAGCAAACAATGGAATTCATATTGTGAGAAAGTCATGTTCAAAACATACAACATGGTGAATTGCTTGCTCCATTTTATATAATAAAGGGGAAAAACTACAGAATAAACTATTTCAAAGACAATGTGAGGAATAGCAAATGAGCTACAATATGATGATGGTATGTACAGTATATCAAACGTCAATAGTCTACAGAAAACGGTGGTCTGGAAGTTCAGTTGGTAGAGCATTCGCTCCATGTGCTGAGGCTGTGAGTCCTCTGCAGCGGCCGTAGGTTCTGCTCTCATCTATGGCCCTTTGCTGCATGTAATTTCCCCACTCTTTCTCCTCCTTTCCTGTCTCATCTCTTGCCTCAGACACAGCTAGCCGCTGCTCCAGGTCAATCGGCTCTCTGAAACTCCTCTGCTTCTTCAAACTGATCCTGAAATATGTCGTGAGGCACCTGTGTTGCAGTATCAGCCCTTGGACCAAACAATGAAATTCGCCAAGTTCTCCTCTCTTTTTCAGTACTGGGAGCACCCAGGTATTTGTTGAGTAAAAGGAATCAGAGGCCATCATCACTTGATGTTGATTCCATCTGTTCTGCCACTGTGTGATTTTTTAAAGAAGCTGAATACTGTAATTTATTTCCAAAATTGTGTCAGACTTCATGTTAATGGTCAGGCACGTTGAAATTACTCTCACAATATAGCACTCTTTAAATGCATTGCTGTTGGCGTGTAAAGGCCTTGGAGTTAAATCTCCAGGAACTTAATTCAAGTCTATGTAACGTCCCAAGGAATTATATAAGTAAACATTCGTGTGTGTATGTGTGTGTGCGTGTGTGTTTGCAGCAGCTGCTTTTCTCCAGCAGCAGGAAACAGAGAGAGCGATGAGAACTATTCAAACTTTAATGGAGCCATATGAGATACAAACAACCTCTCTCTGCCTTCCTCACCTGCTCTGTCTGTCCTCTCTTCTCTCCTCTGCTGACCTTCCTCCTCTTCCCCTTATCCCTCTTTCTCTTCCCATCCTCTGATATTTTCATCTTTTTTTAAAAGTCACTCTAACCTTCTGTCCCTCCTGCTCTGTTCTCTCTCCTCCCTGCTCATTATTTATTCTCTTCACCATCTCGCCCCCTTTTCTTTCCCTGACTCCTCTTTTTCAGTTTTGTCTTTTCATCTCTCATCCCATCTTCATGTTTGACTCATAACGACTCTTGCCTTATCTCTATTACTCACCATCTATCTCCGTCGCTCACTTCTGTCTCTGAATCTCTCTTGTTCTACTGTCTAATGACTTTGCTTTCTTCAACGAATGGCCTCATCATTTTCCTCTTCTTTCTTTCTTTCTTTGCTGAAGAATTTGTCAATGCTTTGTCCCTTTTTGACAGTTGTTGTTTGAGCTTGTGCATGTGACGGAATACATTTTGAGACGTATTCTTGTCAAATGAACTCAGTTTTATTTACATAGCACCAAATTATAACAGAAGTTATCTCACTTATATCTTTTCATATAGAGCAGGTCTAGACTGTCCTCTTTATAACATTATTTACAGAAACCCAACAGTTCTCACCAAGAGAAAGCTTGTTTGTTTTCTTTCTGGGGGTAAGATGAGGCCAGTCTCATATCTGTGATTTAGAGCCTGTGCTAGGACATCTTTAGCCTTGTGTACATAACTTAGCTTAGCTTAACAAATTAACATCGAAACTTTGATTAATCTGCACATAAACCACTGTGTAAAAATACCAACACTTTTAAAGTTGACTTTAAATGATGTGTCTCTTAAAATAATGTTTAACCTGTACAGAAACAGGAGTGAACAAATTAACAATAGTTTATCCTCCCGCCCAGCATGTCTGTGTAGCGTCTCCAGCTATATTATGCATTGCCACATGTGCTTGGTAAGCACAGGTTCTTGGGTTTGGTGACTGTTCTGGGACAGTGGCACCAAAACTTTCTGATCTCATGATGACATGAAATGGTTCTCACTCCAAGCAAGAAGCAAATAAATGTATTTCTAAAAATTTTGTCAAATATATCAATTGAATTTCTGTCATCAAACTACAAAGCCAAGAGAACTGCAAACTAGGTGATTTATTTATTTAATGACTAAGGTGCAATGTGATGTATGGTAAGAAGTCTTGCTTTTCTTGCTTTGTTGGCACATACACATACAGCAGGCAATTAGTTAATTTTAACAGGGTCGATTAACCTGACACGCCAGATGGTTTATTACACAAAACCATCTGGGTAGCCGTCCATAGAAACTTTTAGGAAAAGGGCAGGCGCTTACAAGGAAACCCTGGCAGGTGATTGGATGAATCATCTATCATGTAACATGTAACCAATAAGATCAATTCACCAAACTGAAGTAGAAGCCAACCGTAAGAAGAGCGAAAACATCTTTTCCATCAACGAAAGCTTTCAGTGCCGTTCTTTGCTCTTCTTTCAATAAAGAAATACTCTCCAGTTCTGAAATATCTGATGCTATCACAGTACCTATGCTAATCTCTTCAGGAGCTGCCATTGTTTGTTCAACACAAGTCGTTTCCATGGATGCTTCTCGCTCTTGGCGCACCTGAAACTACACCTGTAGCAGCCAGTAGTGTCTCCATGGACACTGAATGGTTCGCACCACCTCTGGTGTGGACACAAATGGATAACTTTGGAGCCTGGCAAGATGGATTATTGCATGATCTCGTGAAACTAAAAACTTATTTTGAAGACACATCATCATTAGACCCTTCTGCAATGACGTTTTTATTTACCTTTGAAAAACTGAAGAGGATGCGCCGGACACCAGCATTTAATGCAAAACGGAGCTCTGGATGGTTGGTTTTGCAGACTGTATGTGAGGCGTCGACAGAGGTCCTCAGGTTGTGTTGTAATGAAGTCCCACTCAGTAGCTCTCTGTGTCTGTGGACATGGGCTTATAGTTTGTAGCAGCAGGTAGCTTGTGCTCTTTAGTCTCAATCTCAGCCTCTAGTTTCTCTAGACATTTCCCCCTTTCTGTCTCGTTGCCTCTGTTCTGTGTCCTCTGATTCATAAAGGTTTAACTCTGACCCAAAGAGCTGATTTGCGGGGTGATCGGGAATGCAGCAGACGCAGGCGGTTTTATGCATAGGGACAAATATAAGGACTCTGGTTGAGAAAATGTAGAGCCAAAATAAAAGGCAGTCTGGCAGCAAAGTAAGGTGGTGAAAAAACTCTGAATTTAGCATACACAACAAATATTGATTTGTTATAGGCCTTTATTTATGTGTTTAAAAAATGTTCTTCTGCCTACCCCGTTTGCAACAGTACAATGCTGAGCTCCGGTGCTGGGACTTCTCTCTCCTTCTGCTAACTGGGACCGCACGGAGCACCATCTACTGAAGGTAATGCACTGACTATGCATAAGTACCTCATACAACCCCACTTCAAAAAACTGAACTATCCCTTTAACCGCCAACACTTGAGGATAAGGACAATGTGGGGATGCTCTGAAGTTTCTTGGTTTTATAACAGCAAAACATTTTTTTTTCACTCCTATATCCTCTTTTTTCTTTCTATTTTGTTTTCCTCCAGTTTTTTTTTTATCCCCTTGCTCCATCGTCTCCCCCTCAGTCTCTCTATAGTGTCTCTGCCCCCACTGGTAATGTTGTTCAGTGTAGAGCCCTCCCCTGTGTGGTTAGTGGGCTGTTACCCAGCTGCCTCTGATACTTCCTGCCTGTCACTTCCAATCCTGGGGACTGTGTGCCTAAAACACACACACACACACACACACACACACACACACACACACACACACACACACACACACACACACACACCCTCGCCTTGTCTTTTTCTGACACACCATCGTTTAGGAACATTATGCAGTCGGCTGTCCAAAAGATATGCATAAACACGCACGCTAATGTTTTTCACACACATACTGCAAAACCATTTGTGTATTAAGACACACACACACAGACACACATTCAGCTGCAGATACACACATACAGGGAGACATACACACACACTCAGAGGCAACAATTCAACAAACGCTGGCGGTCATACATGTGTATATATATGAAGATATGAACATACAAGCACATATGCCTGCACGCACACACACACACACACACACACACACACACACATTACCGGCACAGCAGTGGAGTAGACTCCCCATTGCTGAAAGCCAAATTCATTTAGCAAGTGCCCTCGCTCTCTCTCCTCTCCTCTCTCCAGCTCTATTTGCAGCCTGACACACTCCTCCTCCTCCTCCTCCTCCTCCTCCTCCTCCTCCTCGTCTTCGTCTCCTGGCTGCCAGAGGAGAAACCAGGTCTTCTTCTCTTCTCTTCAGTTTTTCTCATCTTTTTTCATCAGTTTTTCATCTGCCACTCTATTTTTTCATTCATTTTTGTCTCTATTTCTCATATTTGTTCTTCTATGAAACAAGTCTGACTCAAACACAAACATAAGTTGTATATACATGTAAATCAACTGAGTGTGAAAATTCATTCTTGTAAAAATCATAAATCAAGGTCCACTTACTTGCAAATTCTGAGGCTTTCAGCTGTGTCTTATGGTCGTTCTTAACAGGTGGAGTTAGCTCACTTGTCACAGAGACTGGGTGCACTTTGCAGCTGAGCAAACTTCTTCCACTGAGATGTGGTCGAAAGCTTCATAAAAAAGCAGTAAGTGGACCTTAAGTTAAGATTGTTTTTGGTAAAGGTAAATACATTTCTCCCAAAATCACATACTACGCTTTACATACCCAAGTTGTAAACCATACTTTTTTGTAATTAAACAGTATTATCTATCTTTTGGGATGCTCAGCACTCTTTGCCAGCTGGAGACGTGTATCCGTGGAAACCAGTGCAATCAAGCAATATCAATCTGAGTCGGCTATTAATTTCAATTATCGAAATCAAAAGAAGTCGCACAGTATTTTTTTTTTCTTTTAATATTTGCCTATTTGTGTGTGTTCAAAGAAAAAAAGCTCTTCAAAGACGACACCGCGTAGCTTACCAGTAGCCTGCTGCTGGACTTTCCACTGCCTGGGTAAGAGATGTATTCATTTCTTTGATTGACCCTCGCTGTCTGTTGTCACTACCATTTGCTGTCTCAGTGTTTCCACTGGTAACATTTATCTGTGCTAAGTAGCGCTTCACATAACACTGCTGTGAAGAATGCAGGAGGACACCGTAGTAACAATGCATGAGCAGAGATTTTTTATTTCTCTTCTGACATTACACAATACACATTACAGCTGACTAAAGCAACTTAACTACCCCTTAGAGCCTGAAGCACCTCTCTGACTGCAGCAGCGTGCTGGCATCGGGAAATTAAAAGAAGAATTTTAAAGTGCTGAAAAAAATGTTTAAGTAGAAAATCGAATCAAATAGTGACCTTAAAATCAAAAGTCAAATCTAATCATGGATTTGGAGAATTGTGACATCCTTATTGCCTGTCACTGAAACACAAACACGAGGGGGCTTCTGGCCTCTGCTACTGTGGCTCCCTCCCTCTTAATATTAGGAGTTGCCCCCCCTGCAATGAAAGCCATCTTTATTCTTGGGCCTGTGGAGATGCATAACTACATGTTCTGTCCCAGTGTGTGTCCTCTATCTGTGCTGCTGATTTTTAACCTTCAGTTGAAAATTGTAATGCATTTTTATTAACGTGTTTCTTTTTTACAAGTGCTTTACAACCACAGTGACATATGATGTATTTAATAATGCTGGGTCTCTTGATTTATGTATTTATTAATTCCTTCCTTCATTTATGCTTTTTATTGTGTGCTTACTCATTTTCATTCAAATATTTCCACCAAAGTTTTGTGAGTTGAGAAATGAGCATTTTTGTACAACTCTGTGGAAAGAGTCAAATGTTTCCATTGACAAAGTGTAAAAAAAATAAAAAATAAATTGTTTAAAACAGTTCATACAGCAATTATCATGCAAAAACATTTCTGGGTCCTTTTGCTGCTGCTGTAATGGTATGTTTTTCTTGTTTGCAAATATCTGGCCAAGTGCAGACAACATTTCCGAAGTTTGACAGCGCATTTCTTTTCAGCTGCCTAAACTGTCAACAGTAAACCTCAGACTTGACGTCAGTTGAGTTTAATCAATGAGCAAGGTCAAAGCTCATCAGTTGATGCCAATATTTAACAATCACACAAAGAGAATTCATTATTGTTTCACTGACAGTTGCCTTGAAATACGAGAAAACAGCAGCCACATGTATTTTGAGAAAAAGGCCCTTCTGTAATAAATGCACACCAGAACAAGTCAGCAGGAAATTTCTTGCCTTTTCTCTGGGTGTTGTTTTAAGTTACTCTGTGAAACATATAAAGTGCTAACTGAGTACACCAAAAACCTCCCCCCAAAATAACTGGAATCATCTGAAAGTCACAAACAGGTATTCTTATAACGTTACAGACTCTCTGGTGATAGTTTCAGACAGAGGATATTTTGTTTTGTATAAAATTACCAGTAATATACTAATATTTGCTTGTAACATACACCTTCTCCAGTTACCTTATGAGATGACTATAGCCTTTGGTCACGAGCAGATGTCATCAGGTGGTTGCCAGTCTTCACTGAGTGTTTCAAACTTAACCATGACACTGTCTCGTTGATGTGCTGGCAGTGGTCGCCAAACCAGTACCCATCTGCTCCTGGCTTCCAGCTTCCCTCTTCTTGCCTGCTCCATATCCAGCAGGAAACTCATTCTGCCTTCTCTCCCATCCTGCAAGCTGCACATTTCTTGCTCCTCTTGTCCGGGCCCAGAGCTGACAACAGCCGCCATGTTGATTTGGCTCAGAAGCCTCTGCAGCTAATCTCCAGAAGAAACAACCATGCCTGCCTTCTCTTGTCCTTGCACTGCTGAACCAGGGGCCTATACTTCAAGGACTTTCTCTCACGGGCCTCTTTGCATCCCTCCTCCCACAGCACAGTCACAATATAATGTTCAGACGGAGGGCTGTATGCACGACCTCCAGGAACTGCAGCCTCCTTCCCAC
>JAJHUR010137564.1:4947-25946 GCA_027495735.1 Lutjanus campechanus | reverse complement strand
CCATTATCTTTGTGGCCTCGGCTGTTGGAGGCAGTAGAGGAGCCGTCCGTCTGTTTGTAACGCTTTGATTTCATCGAACCGTTCCCCATTTTATCACCTGAGGAGACGAGAGAGGTTCCGAGTCAATATTTGCTGAAGTGACTGAGACGTTATCAGAGAGAAGTGAGCTTCTCCAACTGTACAGTGACATTTAGCACAAAATGGTGTGTTTGAGGAAGCTGGGAGTGGGGTTTCACACTAAAAAGCTGACGCTGTGAGGAGAGAAAACTGGAGAAAGATGGAAAGAGAGGAGAGACAGCAAATCAGTATATAATGGTCAATGAGTGAGTCTTCTCCATTTATTATTCAGAAGGCAGGAAGTATTACATTACATCAACAGTCACTCCCTATCTGCTGGCAAGGGAGGAAATACTGCTCAGGAGGCTTAAGAAAAATGTCTAAAAACATACAGACTTTAAACAATATAATTTCACTCTAAAGTGAACTTTTAAGCATGTTTCTCCAGATAGTAAGAGTCTTTAAGGGCAAAAATGTCTGAGAACAATCCTGTTTTTGTTGTTTGGGACTGTCGCCCACTCACACATACAGTAGACTTCATTCATGACATTCCTGCTCGGATACAGTGAGTGGATGTCAGATCACACTGTTCTCCAACATTATTCTCAAAATATAAATTGCTGACAGAATTTATAACGCCTATAAATAAGATTACTAAAGAGATGTCACTATTTTTTTTCCCTTGTTTTAAAGCTTCAACTCTCTGGCACAAGATTTTTCCAGTAACATTTTTACTGACGTTTCATTTTACTTTTATTTTATTTTTTTTATTTTTTATTTTTGATCTAAGGTAATCAAAAACTAATTCGGTCAAGTTTACCAGTTAAACATCTCCCCAGACAATCGTGCACCTGCAACTTCTCTCACGATGCCTCGTCATTCACTTCCAGAGATGTGAGAGATGAATGAATCCGTGTTTAGTTCGCAGTAAATGTCGGTACTCACCTGTTTAGTTTTCAGAGCCTTCAGACGAGCCTGGGAGACGATCTAAAAGAAGAAGTAACGTGTTTGTACATCCGAGCATCCGTAGAGAAACGGTCCATCTACAGCAGTGCTCTCATCCTCTCTCCTCTGTCTCTCCTCTCTCGCGCTCTCGGTCCTCCTCGGCTGTGCGCGTTCCCGCGGGCGCGGCACCTGGTGCTGCATGATTGTCAGGTCAGGTGTGAGCGACGTGGACCCCGTTGTATACATTTTATGTCGAATGAATTAATGTTTGTTTACAGTAACTTCCGGGTGAAAAAAGCCTGCAACACGCACACAATTTGATGGCAGCAGAATGTTAAATATATACTGTATAGTTATATATATTTTTCATTATATTACTTGCATAATTTCATTCATCTCTAAAATGCACGTTTTAATGCTTTCACTAATACTAAGTTGGAGACCTAATTTTGGCCCCTAGACCAAAGACAGCATGAATAAACCTTAAACTAGCAGTTAGTCCGCCAGGCAGTGAGACATCACTTGGGGTGATTTGGTAGCAAAGCAACACAGTAGATAAAATAGTGCATGCATTTTTTTTTTTTAAACGTTACAGGCTAAATGGCTAAATTTGACAATTTTACATAACTACACAATTCAAGTCAACTGCCAGGCCCAGTTGTCTATCCAGAGGTGACTGATGATGTGAGCAGGACCTGAACACAAAGTTTGTATTTGTCCTAATTACAAGCCTAAAATAAGTGTATTTTAAATAGGGGTGTCACAATAACAGATTCAGAAATAATGCAATAAGTCAAATGCATCTTTAGCTTTGTGTTCATTAACTTTTCACATGTATATTAACATTATATCAATATGATTTTTTCATAAGTTTCCTTATCCTATAAATATAATCTGGCACCCATCAAGAACTCGAGAGCTGTCTAAAATAATGGAAATCAAACTAAATAAAGTATAAGTGCAAAAATTCAGGTTTGTGCCTATGTTGTTTCTTAGGAGAAGAGATGGGCATTTGTTTGCATGTTAACAGTAATCATGTGTGTGTGAGAGAGGCTGATATAGTTTTTCTTTTACAGTTGCATATTTCTTTAGCAATAAATTCACAAGAACAAATTTAGCTTTTTTATCTACTGCGGACAGTTCCAGACAGAAAGAGCAGCATACATGGCTTTTTGTCTTCATTAATTTGTTGTGTACTGTGAATGTAATGTCTATATTGTTTCTTGTCTTTATGAGTTGATTTGGTGGCAAATGAGTTTCCCAAATGAGTGATTACTAAAGCTCGCTAATCGAATGCATGAAAGCTCTTTTACCCAACTCAGTGCAGACTGTTTGTAAAAGCTAGTTGCAAAAATAGACCATAGCTGTTCTCACATTCAAACATGTAGGTTGTAGAGAAAAAGTGATACTTGAGATGGGATCAACAGGCTTCCTTAGCTATGAATGACTCGGCTCAGGCATGAAGTTTGTTTTTTTTGTTTTTTTTAAAGTTATTTTTATGGCCTTTTGTGCCTTTTATTGATAGTGATAGCTGAAGAGGAGACAGGAAACGGGGCAGAGAGAGAGGGGATGACACGCAGCAAAGGGCCGAAGGCGGGAGTCGAACCAGTGGCCGCTGCAGAGGACTATAGCCTCCATACATGGGTCGGACGCTCTACCCACTGAGCTAAACGTCCGCCCAGGCATGAAGTTTAACTACTAGTTTGTCATAAGAATCATCAACATAGAAATGTAAATAAATATTCATATCTTGCATCAAGATCTTCCTTTTTAAAGTTGGGTATGTAACATTTAAAATAAGAAAGAACACATTCTTCGTCTTGCAAATTAAAGTTTCATTTCAGAGGTGTACTTTATACCTTGCCTCAAGTCCAAAGATTAAAAGGTATGTGTTTTAAAAAGTGTGAATCCACAAATCAATTAATCTTCCTTCCTTCCTTGAATCAGCTAACATAATGATGTTCATTCTCAGCAAGTCAACATTAAACTCCCCCAGATCACCTTTGTTTTAACCAGTCCGACAGAAACCAATTACATTCCAGGAGAACTAAAGAAAAGTATGAAGAATTACTGTTACATTACCAAAAGGGATGGGTATTGTTTAAAACATTACGATACCAGCACCGTTAAATTGATAATAGTACTAACACTTAAAGCAGAGAACACTTTCGGTGCTTGGCTATGCGCAAAACCATACAAATTGTTTAATAGTAATTTTTTTATAAAAGTAATTTTTTCCTATGTCTGGGTACAAAAAGGATTGAATGTAGGTATCGTTTGACTTGAGAAGTTTCGGTACCTTAAAGGTATTGAATACCAATACCCAGCCATAGTTACTAAGCACCATTAGGAAAAAATGATACCAAAGACAGCCTAATTTCATTAATATTCATGCTGTGGTCAACAAAAAACTAATTGTAGAAGGCAAAACGTGCAGGTTAAAAATTACAAATCAACTCCCAACTAAGTTCGACATTTGAAGTTGCATGAAGAACAGTACTTCGAGTACTATATTTACATAGGTAGTGTACACTCACTGTTACATTAACTTGTTTAGGACTTGAAAGTCAAAGTTTAGGAATTTAGTTTAGGACTCTATTGCAAAGATTTGAGACTTACTTGTGACTTGCAAAACAATGACTTAGTCTCACCTTTGTTCATTCGAAATTAAACATAATTTTTACTTGGTCTGATATGACCAGTAGGTTCTGGTGGCTAATTTTAGCTAACATTAAACTTTGGATAGATATTGTTGGTTAACTGAATGAATGAGTCAGTTCACTGACTTAATGATTCTTCTGTACTTATTCTCAGTTTTAGTATATTTCATTATCCTGTTATTGTAATTTGTGGCTACAATTGTTCCTTTGTTTAGTTTTGTAAAATGTACACAGGCTCACTTTAAAGCTGCATTAAGTGTTTTTGGCCACTTGGGGGTAGTAGCACAAGATTAAAAAAAATGCAACATCATACCTCAGGAGATAGAGTAATATTATGATTCATTTAGAATCATTTTTCGGTATTAGAGCTGGAGAAAATGTTGAAGAAAGAAGTGGGAGCGAGTCCAAACAGTAAAGATGTGGACCAGAAAACTCAGACAATGTAGTCTTAGCTAATGTAAAAATATTAATCAGAGCAGCTGTAAAGAAATTAAAGAGAAAGTCTAGACCAAAAGCTGCAGGCATCTGCATTCAGAAATGATTAATTGGTTTTCCCAGCGTGTTTGTCTGTGATGGCGGCCGGAGCAGCCCGGCCTGCAGCACATTTTATTGACAGGCACAGAACAATAATGGCAGGTGGCCAAAGCTGATTCATCTGCAGCACTCAGAACACAGCAAAACAATCCAGGTCACTGACTCCCAACCTGAACCTGAGAGCAGATCTGAGAGGCTGGCAAATGATCTGAGGACATGTTTTTGAATGGGTGAACAGGTTTACACTGAAGACATTCAGCTGACTGTGATTCATGCCTCTACAGGGCTTCAGTAACTTGCTTAAGGGCACTCTGGCAGAATACATGTATTGGAAGAATTGACTGTTACGGCTGCTCGTTGGCTCCGTTCTTAACCCGGCCACCCTACAGCCAGAAGGTCAGGGGTTTAAACCACCAGCCAGCTGACTTTGTATGCCTGTTCTCCTCATGTTTACACGTTTACAGTTGTTGTTTACAATGTTTACAGGTTTACAGTGCTGCTTAGCTGATGGAATATTACACTACGTGGTTAGTTTGGTTGCAAGATGACATCTAGACGCAAAATCAGTCCAATCAGTCTTGATTATGATGAATTTGATGAGCAACAGGTCAATAGTTGTTGACTCCCGCAGGATAAAACGATAACATACGGTGATATGTTGTAGCTGCAGTTTTCATATTTTGTCAAGGTCATGATGAAGTGTGACATTTTTCAAAGTTTAGCGCACTAATTCTTAACTTTTTTTTAGATTCTGACCCACTGAAACAATCAGTCTTTTTGTGACCCATCAAAACTGCTTGAAATTGTAATTGTGTTACTTTCACAATAGCTAAAATCAGATAATTTATACATTATTTCTTAAAAAAAACAAAAAACAAACAAACTCAACAATCAATCAGTTAGTTAATTTTTTTTTTTTTTTAATTGGAAAATGTTTTTGAAATCTTTCTTGTAATGACTGTTTCCATTCTCAATTAATATTTCAGTGTACTCACACTGACTAATCAGTTATCAAACTAGTTGGCAATTAATTTAATTATTGATTAATAACCAATCAACTGATTAATTGTTGCACCTCTACTATGGTGCCAAATCTACTTACAGACACATTTTGAAACATGAAACTTCGTTGTCCTTTAATTTTTCACCCCTCTGTAGAATTCTGTCAACATAATTTGTCAACATAATTTTGGTGGTTTGTAGCTCTGAAACATTATTTAAACATTTTGGGCATGTATATGTGTATAAATATGCCATTTACCACAGCTGTAAGGTGCTGCAAAAGCTTGAAAATGCTCCTTGAAAATGCCTGATAACTGCTTCAATTTGACATCACAAAAGGTGTAGGAACCCTGGGAAGTTGACATTTAAGATTAGACTGAGGTCTGAAGAAATAATATAAGAAATATTTTGTGTAGCATATATTTTCTTTGCTGAAACCCCTTGGTTGGGAACCACTGGTTTAGTACAGCCTTGTAGTTCTTTAGATACCTTAATACAGTGCTGTATATGGTATATTATGGTATATAGAGTTATATTTTTTAAAGAATGTCACACGCATTTTTATTCTCACTTTTAAAAGTTATTCATCTCACTTTATTATTGTCTCAAATCTTTGTGTATTGTTGCTTGTTAGAAGTGTACTTCAGCAGCAAACACCACCAGTTGCAGTAACTGTATTTGGTCACTTGGTGGAGCCAAATGTTTTCTTTTTTGTTTGTTTGTTTTGTTTTGTTCTCTGCCTCCATGCAGAAAATACATCTTCAACATTAGCAGAAAACATGATCACATTACTTCATCAAATATTGATCGTAATGTAAGAGAAATTCAAAGTGCCTTTTAATTTGTTACAGGGAAACACAACTCATGAACCTTTTAATATTATTTACTACTTTACTACTTACTGTGTTGGTTTTCTAGCTCTCCAAGTCATACTGAAATTTGGCTGCTACACGTTACGTATTACATTACATCACAGTATTACATTATAGTTATTTATTTATTTTAGTAGGTTTTTTTTAATAGTAAGCTCAATGGTTTTTCTTTTCATGCAGTCTGTTCCTTGATGTTGGAAACAGTCCAGCCAATCTGTGATACTTCATACCACAGGGACCAGAGAGGCAACACATTTTACCTCTGGTGAGTCCACTTTTGTCTTGCTCTTAACGCTTTGATTCACTCAATTGAAACTTCCACCATTGACACCATAACGTATTGAGGACTCTTACAGTGTTTGTGACAAAAGTGCAACTTAGAGTTGTCACAACAGACAATAGAGGGACCTTTTCATCAAGTTAGACATTTAAGAAGCTGTCCTTGTACATCAGAACGGATGCTTCTGAATGAACAGGTGAATTTACTACGAAGTTGTCGTCACACAAAGCCTTAAAGGTACATTTCTTAATTGTGTTATAGCAGCCATCAGCATCTCCAAACCCCAAACGTCTCCTCTCAGCTCACTGACTGACTTTGTGAGCTGCATTAAACGTCAGTCCTATGGCAGCAAAATAATGACATTATTTTAAAGTCAGTTATTGTAGTGAGATGCTGTCGTCATTTTGATATTAGCTCATTATTTTGTATCTTTTTTATTTCCATCACATCAGTGGCTTCTATACATTCCACTGTGGAGTGTTATTTCCTCTTAACTTATCAAACACAAATAGGTTTTCCATTTGCCTGATAAATATTCTTACATGTAAACTGAGAATCTTTAACAATTGGTAATTTTACATGTATTTCACAATTTACTCTTTTCAGCAGCTTAATCGGATGAGCGACTGCAATAATCTAAAATATACAATAAATAAACTAAAGTGTGTTTGAGCGAACAATAAGTACAAGTATTTTGAAAGTTTATTTACTTCTTAGTGTGATATTCAGTGGTAGAAACCTTCAAAAAGCAAGTTAGGGAACCTGTGAGTTTCTTCTTCCACATATTGTTCCCCAGGTCAAGAACAAACCTCCACACCCAAAACATTTAAGGAACCCACAGAGTCATCACTTGATATTTTTAAACGTTCTTTTATTAACTCTCTTTTAAACACTACTAAGTCATTTATAAACGGATCCTCTATTTCATTGTAACAGTCCAAATACAAATGAGTGAACACAGGGAGGAAAAAAGAAGAAATACAGTATGTACACAATAAACCACAACAGCACTCAGTGTTGAGGGAGGAGCAGTCAAGGCGAAGCACACGTCAGTCAAAGAGATTTAACTTCATACTCTGAGCTCGTACCTTGAAAAGTAAGTGTCTCATACAAACTTGTATAAAAAAATAATAGTTAAGCCAATATCTGAGGACTACTTAAGCATGTTATGTAGTACAAAATTAAATAACAATAAAATAATAGTAAATATTGGCATGAGGACATAATGTGACTACACAAATAGATTTATAAATAAAACAAATATGGAGAAAACTTTACTTTTTAATAATATGAAAAATAAAAACATACAAAGGATATTATTTTAGCACATGTGGGGTTTAAACAGAAATCCTCAGTTCACATTAGTCAACCACACAAAATCCATTCACTTTTTTTTTATCTGAACCACCAGGGGGCAGCACAACCACACTCGTTTTCTACATTAGAGCAGGAACAAAAGGGCAAAGTATGAGGAGCAGCCCAGAGCCTGGCTTATCTTTTCAGCAGCAGAGGGCTATTTTAACACTGATTATCAGGAACAACAGGAAACACACTCATCATCACACCTTCCATTTAAGCCCACTGCTAAAGACCTCAGTATGCTTAAAATGAAGTGTTCGTCAGAGCATCCTGCACCTTCTGAAACCACAATTCCTACGTCAGAGAGATGTAAGGGAGGGGGGGTTTCAGATGCTGTTCAACCGTACAAGAAACTTGAACCTTACTGACGCCTTAATTTGTTTTAAGCATACTGAGGCCAGGAGTGTGTCAAAGATAAAAAACAAGAAAGTGTTGCTTCCTGCTGAGGAAAATCACAAAACTTTACACAACACAAACAAACAAACAAAAGAAACTCAGTTACATCTTTAAATTGCAGCCAGTGCATTTTTTTTCTTACACATCACAATGAAGTAAACCTTCAGAAACATGAAGTGACAGATACTCAGGTTTCGTACAAAAGGAAGGAGACGAAACAAAACTACAAATAATGCTTAGCTTCATAATGAACAACAGTGTTGCAGGAAAGGTTTGAGTTGTCCGTACAAAGAATGCTGGCTCATGGAACCAGCAAGAGTAGCGTTTCTGTTGAGTTAGCCAACCAGCAGCTAACTCTGTAGCTTCAGTGGAAAAAAAACTTGTTGAAAACTAACGGGGGGGAACAAACAACCCCAACGACTCCATTAACGCTCACAGAAGGTTTATCAGGGCGAAATGCTTCAGACAAGGAAAAGCACCTCGGCTCTTACTTGGAGGGTTTGTAGCATTTCTGTCTTTTTTTTAAAAAACACCTACAAATTCATACAAAGAGATGGAAAAAAACAGCTGTCCTGAAATATACAGCACAAAGAGCAAGAGGGTAAGGAAAAGCAGAGCTTAATAGAAATCTGATGCTGGGGGGGGAACACAAAAGATCCTCGCCAGCCAAAGTAGAGATTGTCGTTTCCCTTCCAACACGGGGATACTTTGTTTGGACAACAGCGGCGTCTACAGGGCAGGGCTCGCTTGTCAGGTTTCTGGTTTCTTCAGGTTAAACGTTTAGACCCTGCTTAGCAGAGTGGATCTGTGGGGACAGGAAAGAAACAGCTGTTAACATCACACAATAATACTCTGAATGTGCCAACTTTATATTTTGTGATCACAAATGCAGTAAGCTTTTAAAAACATAAACATAAAACAAATCACTTTTCCCGATCAGCAATTATATTTAAAAAGTTGTGATTTTTAAAAAAGCTGAATCTGCGTGTCAGCAACAGTTTGTATTCAGTGGATTTCTCGGCCTGGTGTATGTGTATGTGTAGAGACGCAGTCTGCAGAGCCGAGCAGCACGTTCTGCTGACGCGGCTCGGCTAGAATAAAGTGACAGATCGTGTCGCAGCGGAGGCAATGCTCAGGGGGATGCACAGAGGGTTGGCAGCCGATCAGGAAACGTGACCACACACACACCCACCCACCCACATACACCAGAGTGGATTCACCCGGGCTGGGTTTAACCCAACACTCACAAAGCTCTGGGTCCAAAAACCTGCTCTCACCTCTGACCCCTGCCAGAAGCAGATCTGATTCATACGTCTGCATGTGGGTGGTTGGGTGTGTGTGGGGTCAGTTTTTGGCAACCTGCAGCATGACTGTCAGCACTGAATCATGTGCTCACTCTCCATAAATACTGGCTTTATTTTTTACGTGTCTGTCTCATGTATTTCCACACTCTACTTTCCATGTTTTGGGGTTCTTTTTAGCGGGTAAAACTGTGGGCAAACTGGGTTTGGATAAGTTTAAAACAGTTAGAGTCAGCTTTACTCATAAGAGATTTAATATGAAAATAGGCTGAAAATATTATACTTTACTACTTAATATATCTTAAGGCTGCATTTATTTATACATATCTGACAGCAAGCTGAATAATAAGTCCAATTTTCACTGTTTTAGGGCTCTTTTGGTCTCCACTAACTCCTGAAGAAAATAGGACTGCTGGATTGTTTACATTGCAGGTGGCAAGTTTCAGGTGACGACCTAGTCTTTGCTGCACATGAGAGTGGCTAGCCTCGGGGGCTTTCTGCCAGAAAGCTTTTCTGTCTACATGGACTTTGTCATTTTTTGTACATAAACTTCTTCAAAGTATTTGTGGGAGTAGTTCAGGCCTTTCTGCCAGAAGGGTTAGAGAAAGGGTTAAGGCTTTTTGGCAGAAAGCCCTGAAGGCAAACTTCTTCCTTGTAAGTTCAGCAATAATTCTTGTGCAAGAAAATCCTTTAAGAAAAATAATATAATATATAATATAATTTCACCTATATAAAGATGAGAACCAGATTTAGTTGCTAAAAATGTGGGGAATTATTAAGGCTCATTTATGCCATTCTACGTATGAAAATACATTAGTCTGTTTCAAATAATGCACCTGTCATTGCCCACATACTTCCACGCATCCTTTTTGTTAGCATGGATGTTAACCAACACTTAGCACCATTAGAGAGCGTAACTCATAGGCAAAAGTTACCCCACATGAGCCTTTACACAGCACACACAGTCTGCATCATCTATATAGTTGCTCCAGCCCCACAGCTCTTCAGATATTTGTAGTTTGCACAGCTTTAAAAATACTTTAATTCCACTGAGTTAAAAACCTTGAATGGAAGTGATGCACCAGACAGATCTCATGATTGCTCGACGACCTGTCTTGTCACTGCGGAAAAAAACGACTGTCCTCCGACTCGGTTTGTGTCAATTAAACTTGAGCATGTGATGCTGAAGCAAGAGGAAATATCCCTCCGTCAGCTCTCTGGGGCTTTCTTCAGCGAGTTAGAGGCGACTGAACAAAGACTATTTTCTGTCATCCATCTTCACACACACACATCCAGAGTGCTGTGTGATAATGGGGTACGCTGTGGTGTGCGTGCGTGTAAGGATGTAATTGTGTGAAAATGACTGATGTCCTGTGAGTGCCTCTATGCAAGCGATGGTGTGACAAAGAAGAATGATGATGAGCACCTGTGTGTGTTTGTGTGTTTAATGCATTTATTGAATAGCGTGCAGGTCAGCATCAGCGTGTGACCTACATCCCTCTGGGTCTGCCTGGTCAGCGGGGAGGCAGGAGGGGACACTGGGTGACAGCCATGATTGAAAGACTCCAAATGCCCCGAGGGTGAGTGTGTGTGTGTTTGTGTGTGTAAAGAGACGGGGGGTTAATACACACCTCAGAGACTTCCATCTGTCCTTCTCCATGTTGTTCTCAGGACCTTCACTCTCGTATGATGCCAGGTACAATGCTGTAAAGACAACAATCAAAGAAACATCATTAGATTTTAAACATTTTTTGATTCATGGCATGAAAGAGATTTCTTTTCCTGCAGAAAAGCATTAAAGTAAGTCTTTCACCCTATTCTATTCTTCCAAAGGTTGTTACTATTGCTTCCTGGAGTTGAACTGTTTCACATTTTTAATTTAAACTGAAAAGTCGTCAATTTCTTGGATATTTAAAAACTTGATTCATGTTCAAATCAGCCTGCTTCTCTGTTTTTATGCAATTGCTTGACAGGACGATGCTCACTGTCACCCATGGATGATAGTGTTGGCTACAGAAGAGCTTATTGGTCAGTTTGATTGGTGCACTTCAGTGTCAGGAGGATTTCACAGACCTCCCCGTCTCCCTCTGATAAGACGGTGATAAGAGCCGGAGCCAGTGACACATGGCTTTGATGTGGATTAAAGGAGGCCCAAACTATCAGCGCTGCTCGGGTATGAGAGGTGATAACAACGTGTGTGTGGATTTGAGGCTTAGGAGGAAAAGAGTCATTCTGTCGTCTGCGGTTGACTATATTTTTTTATCAAGGACACTGAACCACAGGACACAGAACACATCAGTGTTTTATGCCGCCTTTCATTTATATTCAAAACAATGTTTCAGTCTACACCTACACGCTACTATAACAGTAATCAGTGATTTTCATTATAGCTTTGTATTAAGTAACATGATTTCTTTAGTAAATATGTTTGTTTTATTTGATGAGTCGATGTTGCTTTCATTGTCATTGATAACACATTATCAACGTTACTGCAAATAAAGTCTGACAAAGTTAAACAAAATTAGATTTTTTTTCTCAGTTTTTCAGCTTATTTCCATCTTTAATGTCAAAGGAATTGATCAATATTCTGGGAGAACGCTTATTTGCAATTTTGCCAAGCAAATATTAAGCTACCGCTACCTGCTGATAAGCCTAGCTTACCATAAAGACTGGAGGCAGGGGAAAAATAGCTAATGTGGCTCTGCCCAGCTTGTCATTTTTACTTTCAAACCAAATATAACATGAATTATTGAGCTTTAGAGGTGCTGGTAGGCATATTTTTTAGCTTTGGAGAGAGTCATGCTAACTGTCTCCCCTTGCTTCTAGTCTTTATGTCTTTCAGTCTTTAATTCATTCATTGATAAACGTACCATCTTCAGTGAACGCTGGAGCTGTCAGCAGGTACTGCAGGATCTTGCGATCCTTCTCAAACGGACACTCCACTTTCTTCCAGGTCATGAACTCACTCACTTGCTTGGCGAGCTCCCAGAATTTCTGAAATAAAACCAAAAATAAGATGATACAGGTTAGTATTCAGAAGGAATCAACATGTTTAAAGGTCTATACTCCAGTGTCTCCAGTGTCTACTCTGTGCTCCAAATATTACTGCCACACTGCCTTTCAGCAAGGTATATAATAACCATGTATGACTCTGCTGAAGCTGCCGAGTGCATTAAGTATTACACAGAGGTTATAGTCAGCTGTATTGAAGTGTTAACGTGTTCAAATATACTGTATAGAAGTCATAACAGGGCAGGACATAAAAAGCGATCAGCAGAGTTTCCCAGGATAGAGTAGATCCTTAAAATAGTGTCTGATTCAGTAGAGCTGTGACCAAAGATCAGTGGAAACACTTATGAGTGTTTGGTCACTGGTCAGTGTGTCTGTGCCATGGAAACACAGCTGAACTTTACGCACTCAAGTCTGACTTCTTCATTTGGTAACACTCTTTAAGGAAGTGGTAATAAATAGCACCAGTTACGTTGCCATGTGTAGTAAATACGGTGACGTTTTCAGACAGAGAAGTCCGCTCTATGAGAAAATCTGCTGTAATCCGTTGCCGGGGAAACTCCCTGTGAGGACTTTAAAATTCAGTTTACCTCAAAGTTGACGTGCCCGTTCTGCAGCCTGTTGGCACACCCCTCGTTGAGGAAATAGATGTCTTTTATGAGAAGGCTGAAGAAAGGGATGACAATCTGCAAGACAACAGAAAGAGAAAGGGATTTAATTTCACTGAGAAGATGTGAGGGGGGCTTTCCACATGACTCACAGGTGTGTGGTCTTTATACACACTGATTCAAACGAAAGGATTACAATAGACAAAGAGAATCTCTTATAATGTTCATTTCCTGGGAGAAACAGACCCTGTTCTGTTCTGATCACAACCACATTTTCATCAAAAGAAGCCGACCAGCTTTCCATTCTTACAAGCCTGTAGCAGCACGTATAAATACAGCTTTTAATAATCTAAAAAAAAAATTGTCCAGGATAAATTTCTCCAAGCAAAAGTGGAGAAGTGAAACTAGAGTAGAGTTACCGGAGAAGAATTCCCCTTTAATGTGTGTGTAAATAATTCATTGCCGCCCTCATACAATGATTCAGGTCACTGCGTGTCTGGGCATAGTGCAGCATAGATGTTGATTAAGAGCAAGGTGGGGGAGAAGCACCAGATTCCATTCAAATAACAGTAAATTTGACACCGTTTGGATTTTTTCCTTCTTCTCTTCCACAGAAAATCAAAGAGGCTGACTGGTCAAATCTGGTATTTATCAGTTGCTATGGCTGATAAATAAACACCACTTTTGTTCCTGTGTGTCAGGAGATTGCTGCAGTCTGGCACAGTGACCTATAAAAAAAAAACCTCTTCCTTGACAGTCCCAACACATCCCCACCCATGTTTATCAAACATTCATGACGGTGGAGCTTTTAAAAGATGAAATACATGAGGGGAAAGCAGCAGACTGAGCAATTTATTAAATGCACATTTCTGTTCTGTGTATTTTTTTTTAAACCAAAGTCATTCTGATTATGTCAGAGCTTGAACTCGGATAAACCACACACCCTTTCCTCATTAGTTCTTCCCACAATAGAGTCTCTCTGCCAAGCCAGTGAATCCATCTGAGGTGTTTCTCTTAAACTCTGTTCTTGGCTGACTTGCACTGTGAGCTTGTTTGTGTCAAGTTGTGCCTCCACACCGTCCTCCAACAAAATTGTGGGTGCAGCTGATAACCAGCTAACTCGACGTCTCTGAAGTCAGAGAGTCTGCACACAGTGTACTCTGACGGGTCTGTAGGGGCAGGATGTTTACAATCATGTATGCAAGATCTGTACACGTATGTTCTACTTTTAGCAGAAAAGTGCCCAACAGGAGCAGAGAGGAAGTCGTTTTCACAGCTGGACACATCAGGGCTGCTGTTGGTCTGGAGCCAGAAGGGCGGCAGGTCTGGATTTGTAGCAAAAATTAGATCTACTATAGAGGATGTGCCTATTTAAAGCAGTTAAAATCCATATTTCTTTGAGTTTATTGATTTGATGGTTATCGTCATCAGAAGACAATCAAAGTTACTTTTTGCCTTCTTGGGAAAAAATTAAAGATTGTAATCAGTTATTTTTTGTATTAATTCTGCACTGTTAATATTATCTTAAATTAATATTTTTTTTCTTGCTGCTATCTGGTCCTTTTGATTATTCTCTATAGAGCCGCACCAAGTACTGAAATGATTAATCTGTTAGTTAATCAACAGAAAAATAATCAGAAGCAGCAATTTGGCTTGATAATTTAAGCCATTTATCAAGGAAAAGGGCAATAAAAAAAGTTTGAGCCTTTTGAATGTAACAATTTTCCGCTTTTCTGTTTTATGTCACAGTAAAGTGAATCTCTTTGAGAACAAAACTCCTGGACCTCTGGCGAACTTGTGATGAGCATATTTTCACAAAAAATAACCAAGAATAAGATAAAAAGAATCAATAATAAAAATATTCAGCTGTAATTCTTTGTTATATTCTCTATTTTTTTTAGCTTGTTCTCCTGGCTTTACTCTCGATGATCATAATCTTTCTAACCTGTTCCAGTATATTTTTATGTAGCCTTTTGTAAAGCACTTTGTGATTGCAGGTTTTCGAAAATGCCACCCAAGTTAATGTTATGAGATTCTGAATCCCTCAGTGTGTTAATACAGAGACTGCCTGTTGTCTTATGGCCTGTCCCAAACAGAGAGCTCCTCCCTCTGAAGTCTTTAATTAATTGTCCGAATCTCTGCTAAATTGATTAAAACAAGCAACAGAAGCACATCATGTGGTGTAACTGGGTGTAAATTGGATTATTTTCCACATTCTTCTTTGTAAACTGTTGTTGCACAATCAAACATATGATACACCGAGCCTGCCTCAGATCAGCTGATTGACATTTTGTTAATCAATCATTTCTGTCTTTCTGTCCTCGTAGCAAAGAACAAAACTGCAGTAAATCAAGCTGCAAATGAAGCATGAATGTTGGCTCTGTTGATCCTCTGACAAAGTCAACGGCACTGTGGATGCCTAGAGGACAACACAAACAACCCCCCGCCCACCCCTCCCTATAAGGAGAGGCCACAAGGGCAAGAACATACCAGACTTCTTGGGAACTTTCCGTTTCATGACCCCGACCTCTTGTCCTGGTATGTTTACATTTCTGCACTCCAAAAGAAACATCCCTCACAAACCTCAGTGAGCCAGATATGTATTGACAGTACACTGTGTCTCCGTGAAGAAACACACATTATTCAACATGTGACGTACAAGGAAAGACTAACCACTAATGTCTGGCAGCCCACAAGCTCTGTGCCGGTTCAGATTCGGTCAGGGCGGGCAGGGAACACTATGTGATCTGGCAGGCGACTGTTGTTTTCTTTTTCCTCACAACATGTTTGATGAGGAGGAAACCGAGACCCCTCCTCATATCTTGACCCACTTTTAGCTCGACCTCCATGTCCCCTCTGGGCTACGCTGTTATGCAACCGCCATCCCTCATCCAAGTGCGTTCGCCGCGCTCGTGTTTACATCTGCTGATTCTGTAAACACGATGAGAACGCAGCTCTAAGACGATAACGAGGCACAACGAGTGACTGCGCTACGGTTTGTTTTTCTGCTTCGCCTTCAAGTTGGATGTGATAACCATCTTAAGTTTTACATAACTGTAAGCAGATCAGATGGTCCCAGCTGCAACATGCGTCACTTTGTTCAGGGCGGTGCAGTGGTCAGGGTGCTTATTCTGAAACTCAGCGGTCACTTATGATTCCTCCTGCAGCTGTCAAGTGGTCTTTAGCAAGACACCAACCCCCGATTATTCACTGTAAGTGGCTCTGGATGTTAGTTTGGGCCAAAAGTATGAAATGTAAACCAAAGTCTGGAGTGCAGATGTTTTGGGGGTTTATATAAATGGAGGCTACTGGATGTGTCAGTACAGGAGAAATGTTTGCAGACTTTTTGGCAACCTGGACTCCATTAACTGCCATCGACTTGACTAGACACAGACTTCATCCAACACTTGACCTGGTTTCCCAGTGTTTGTAGTTTTGTTAAAATTTCAAACTATTAATTAACTGAGCCTTTCTACGTCCCGCCCCTTTTTGCTCTGTGCTCCAATGACAGTTGAGCAAGCTTGGTAACTCGGTCAATCTTCCTCTTTCCTGGTTTTTGTACTTGAATATGCTATGTGCTAATCTTGTTTATACTGAAAAGAAAACTTTTTAAGATGGCTGAAAGACGCAGCTGGAGGACGTTAGCAAAATGCTAGCTAACTAGCTAGTTTTTCTACATCAGTCATTAGCTAGCTAGTGTTTTGCTAACATTAGCTAACTTAAAATGTGTCACTTTTACAGGAAAAGGACAATGTTGACCAAAGTACTGAGTTTGCTTGACTGTTATTGGAGCACAGTGCAAAAAGGGGCGGGACTTGGGAAGGGTCAAATTGCACTCCTCAGTTCTGCCCAGCCCAATAAAGTCAGACAGGAGCTGAACTTCACATGAACCAATTGAACATGTTACACAGTCATATTGCCGTGTTGAGGCTTCACCTTCTCTCTGCTGCTGTTGGCGGTGATCGATCTCTGTGTGGCTCCTCTCAGCGCCGTTCTGTAGTTGTAGAAATTGCTGGAAGGATCCATCTGGTGCTGCAGACAGAAAACATACAGTGTCAGTCTGAGCAGAAGATAACAAACAAACACAGGTGAGAAGAATAGCTGAAAGAGGAAAACAAGCTGCTGATCTAATATATTTAATTGTATTTTGCCGATTTAAAGTATACATTTCTGTTGTGATGCTCTGACTCAGACCATATGTCTGCAAAGACAGAAAAGTCATAAACTGACATTCTGAATGTTTGTGAGCTGTGGTTTTCAAGTCTAAATTTTGTAAATGCCTAATTAGCCGATTTATGAGCTGACAGACCAAAATAAATAACTTGATTCATTGTCATTTACTCCATCATAAATGCAAAATATTTGCTGGTTTCAGTTTCTCCAATGTGAGGATTTGATACTTTTACTGTAAAAAGTATACTTTGGGGATTTTGGACAAAGTAAGCTATTTAAGACATCAACTTGGTCTCTGAAATAGTTTAACAACTGATTTGAAATGATAGTGAAAGTAATCATTAATTGCACAGTAAGAGAAAAAAGAAAAAGAGTCCTAAAATTGGCCACTTCCTCAAATTCCACAAACACAAACTCACTGTGGCGCACAACAGTTCACAGCTGTGAAATTGTGAAATAAGCCTGTAAGGTCATGTGATGGGGGAATCACGACATAGATGGAGACTGTGACCTCAAATAAACCGAGGAGCACATAGCTTCACACAGCCATCACAGCAAATTATGACTCTTTGCTGGTACAGAAAGTTCAGGATTTACCTCAAATAAGGCTCACGGGGACTGAGCAGGGGGGTAAAAGGAAATCATCAAAGAGTAAAGAGGTGAGGAGGTGTGTGATTGACAGAGAGAACGACAAAGAGAAGGAGAAAGGTGGAGATGAACTCCGGTGAGACGTGAAGGGAACCTAAAGAGTCTTTGAAAGCTCTCAGATCCCGCAGAGGGTCCCAGCCTGATTCGTCTTCACCTCAGATCTCCTGTTTCAAAGGGCCGACTGACGGCCTGTTGGGCTCAGAGTGCGGCTTCCCTGCAGTACCTGGGGTTTCCTCAGATACCACAGGGAGGGGAGGGGGCTGTGTCTGATTTGTATCCCACTTACACCTCAACATCTGGGGCTTCCCGCTCACTGGATTCCCCTTCCTCAGTCAGCTAGCTAGCTAATCTACATCAGTAATTAGCTAGCTAGTTACTCTACACTGTACCCTCTATGTTGCATGTACAGGAAAAGGAGAAAGTTAACCAAGGTACCAAGTTTGCTCAATTTTTATTGGAACACAGTACAAAAGGGGCAGGGCTTAGAACAGATCAATTATGCCAAAATGAAAGTTGAGACTTTTTAAACAACTTTCTCCAGTTTTTCCTCACTCTTCTTCTTGTATGCATGCAGGATGGTGCTGGGAAAGGGGATATCTTTGAGTTTTTTGTACGCCTGCACCAATTTAAGATTCATAAAAAACTGGGGCAAAGTTGTGCTTTTTTGTGCTGAAATTAAACTTCCTTGTTTACTGTACAGTGAAACGAAATGTCTGTACAACTCAAGTTTTTTTCAATTAGAAATTGCAGAAGTTTCAACCACAATATCAATGTCTTTACACAGTCAACTATGCAGCCCTAACATAGTGGAAACACATCAATTCTGATGGTGTTTATCCATCTGTGTGAGATCTGTGTGAATCTCTGCTCTCCCACTCAGATCCATGTTCGCAAGAGCTTTCAGCACGACTGTGTTTATCTGTCTTTGTCATCTCACTTAACCCAACAACTCCCTGACAAAAGATGAAGCTCCCCCACACGCCCACAACACGGTTAGTCATCAGTGTCGAACACAACACAACAAAACCACAGAGCTGCTAATATGTGTGGGCACACAGGAGAAGTTGGCCAATAAAAACCCAAGGAAGACAACATGAAAAATGTTGACAACTGCAAATTTGGCAAAAGTCTGTTTTCTTCCTCGGCAGAGGGATTATAGCCATAAATCTTAAGTATATGCACCTCATTTTTCACAAAACTGCATTTTCAGTTGTTCAGTTTCACAACTTTGACTCCAAAATCTCATCTTTTCAGCCAAACTTACTTCCAAGATGTCAAACTTGGCCGTTTTGACTTTACTCCACGTCTTCTTGAGCCGCGACACAGGACTCATGTTCATCCCAGCTGCAAGACGGAAACAACAACAAGAGAAGAAGACAATGAGAGAGATATCACACATCCAAGAAAACAGCCAAACGTGATCGCATTAACACATGGCATTTTCCCATTCAGCCAGACAGACACACACACCCCTCCTCCACCCTAAACCCTTCCTCCCACGACAGTCATCTTTTAACATCCCCTCCACCTCCTTTTTTCTTTCTTTCTGTCTTTCTTTCTGCTGTTGTCTCTTCTGATGCAGCGAGGCAAAAGGCCGCAGGAACAATGGAGTTAACACACGCCTCGTTTCCCCTCCCAGAGCTCTGCTTCCCATATGGTAATCCTCTGTGTGTGTGTGTTGTTTGTGTGTGTGTGTGTGTGTGTGTGTGCAGGTTCAGGCATCGAGGGTCACCGTCAGAGCAGCGCGACAACACAAAACAACCTTCGAGTAAACAAAAGAACTCAACAGAGAGAAATATAAAACTCTAAACCTCATTTTCCTCCTGAACTCACTCCACTTCCCAGGAGACAGTTTGAGTTTTACGTGACACTTCAGTGCTGCGGGGCCAAAATGAATGAAAGTCCAACCACAGCGGCATGTGACAGTGTGTGTCAAGACGTGTCTCGCATAGGAAACGGCTCAATCTACTCACAAAGACACCAGTGTGTGTGTCTGATGGGGTGTGTGTGTGTGTGTAAGGACAGGTGTTGGCTATGCTAGTCGCCCCATTGGGACACACACCCCCCCCTTTATGATGACATTAATATATTGTTGATGTCTTCTCCCTTTCAGCACCGACACAATCGCAGGAGCAAAGAAAAGACCCAAATAAAGGCTCAGTTCACCCAAATTACACACACACAAAAAAAGCGTTATCACTAAATACTATTACTTATAGTGGTATCTAGCCATGCAGATTGCTTTGTGTTTTTTATTTGCCCGTGTTTTGAAATCCCGCTATACACTAGAAACCATTACTAATCCAGGACATGGTCAGGTCACGTCCAGGTCAAAATTATATTCAGTCTAATTTAGACCTGGAACCACGCTGGCTTAATGTTATCACGTATCACATTGGGCGTCATAAATCATTTCAGAGAAGAAATTGTGTTTGTTGAGGTAGGGAACAGTGTGTGAACTATGGTTTTTGGGGCCCGTTGCAACATGCAACCATGCAAGTTGCATTTTGCAGCATTCTGATAAACTTCACTTCAAATTTACCTTCAATTTATTGGTGACAATCATCTGTGAAACTGCCACAATTTGCGGCTTGAGTGTATGCTGCAAGCTGCTGTTGTGACACGGGCCTGAATTAATTGAGTACTTATCTTTTCCGTTTTCTGATCAGGTCTTTCTACCCTTGGGTTCCTATTGGATCAGATCTAATTTTTCGACGAGTAAAACAACAGACCAGTATCTCAAAAACCAAAAACAATCTGCTTGGCTAGAAAAAGCTAAAGGTGAATAGGCAAATTTGTTTTTCATAATTTGGGTGGACTAACCCTTTAATCACATCACTAACACACTGTGTAACCCTGGTGGTTCCCTGGAGATGAGGCTGGTGGAGAAGGGATTTGCCTGTGGCGTTCTCTCTCTCAGGGGAGAAAGACAGAGAACAGCTGGCACTCCAATATCCTCTCACTGTGCTTTGCTCCGTTCTACCCCCTCATCATCCCATCGTCCCTCTCTGCCTCCCCCCTCCTCCCTCATGTGCTCACACTCTCTCTGGTCAGTGCTGACCATCTGCCTGAATGGTTTGCTCTGTGTCCTCGTTCAGTTGCCCCCCCCCCCCCCCCCCCCCCCCGCCTCTCTCCCCCCCCCCCCCCCCGCACGC